>DF239032.1:369229-404110 GCA_000507305.1 Breviolum minutum Mf 1.05b.01
GGGGGGGGGAGTACCTAGCGATGCTGGCCCATATATACCTATACATTTAATCTATTTTAGTCTGTTTTAGAAAAATGTGTTCATGGTAAATGTAGGTAAATATACCAATCCCATGGATCCCATCCCATGAAAGTACGTTTCAAGGCACATGTAAGAGATCGTGGCCTGGCCATGCCCGAAGAAACTCGTGAAGAGCGAAGACCCAGGAGCCGATTTTGTTTTAAAAGAGTGTTGACACTTCAGGAATTTCCAGGGTAGTGTTTTTCAGGTGTTTTTTGTTGATGAAGAAAGGTTGTTGAAAAAAACATGAAGTTGGACAGCCAACGATAACCCACAAGTGAGATTTGTCTAGTTTGTTAAACATTGCACAGTTGCATTGATTGTGTATGCGGGATGATGGTGTTTAATGATTTGACCACCTTGGGGAGTCAAGGCTGGGTCGATGTTTTTTGGATATGACCAACTCAAGGGCCTTGAATGGTGGTCCTGTCATGTCCACAGGACATGTTTCTTTACCGTGGAAGAGAAGTCACAGGTGGGGATAGGGGATTGGGGATAGCCAGAGGTGGAGGATGTTGAGAGAGCAAAGATGATACATTTGCTTGAAATAACTTGGCTGTGTTTATATGATACCTTTATAAAGTGATACACAATATTTAAGAGAAAAGCCAGATGTGATACATTTCTTTCTGTGTTTCCCCAAAGAATTTGAAGGAAACAAACATGAAACGCCTATTTTCACTTTCCACACAAAAGCATGGCTTTTTGTTGCATGTTTGACCTCCAAAGCAAGGCAAGGACATAATTTTCTGGAAGAGTAACGTGATATACTCCTGGTACTCAAAACAGCCAGTGCATCAATTATTATGAATAGCTGGTTTAATCTCGGATGATTCCAACTCATTACATGAAAATTGGTTGTTGCACCAAACATCCATTGAAAATTGGTGATGTTTTACAACGTCGTCCCTACCACTTTCTACCAGAACTAGAAGAGTAAAACGAAGGGTCATTCCAAACATGTTGATCAAATTGTTCGCAACTGTTTGTTATGCATTTTAAGGTTCACATATGTTTTAAAACATTTATGTATATATATATATATGTATACAATTTTTCTTTGTATGCACATATATTCCTGATTTGCCTCCAAAAGTAGCACTTCTCAACAAAACACTGATTCAGATGATACATTGAAAATGTGGATCCAAGAATATCTAAAATCACAAACTGCTGCAAAACATTCCGTGGATTTTGCCGATTTTCAGTCATGAGTCATGAATGATATTTGTTTGATAGGTTTAGTTGCGTCCAGCATTTTTATAGGAAGGTACCTGTTGCTGCCAAAACATCGTCTTGTTTTTAGGTATCCATTTGTTCGAACCTCCCGGGTATTGGAGGTTTTTTCCATCAATCTTAAGGGCTTTGGGGACTGATCAACTAGCGGATGCCAAGCGGCAGGGAGCGATGATAGGCAGTATGGATACGGCCGAAATGTGAGGGTCCCTCCCCAGGCCCTAACAACAGCCTTAACTTTTAAGGTACAGGAAACCAACCCTCCGTTTTAGGTACACTTGAAACTTTCAGACAGTGAATAGAAGGCCTCAACCGAAAGGTTGATCCATCCGAAGCCATCAACCTCAGGCTGATGCTGCAGATGTGGTCTGGCGTATTGAGAACACCTGCGTGGTGGAACGCTTTCCTGAGTGAAGTTGTCGATGAAGGCAGGGGGGTCTAAATGGAGAACAGGAACCTCCCCACCATTGTTTTAAAACACCCCCGAAAAGTTTAACGGCTGCAACCTGCAACCCCAAAAAAGCCATGAAATTGAAAATCCGGAACATCATCTGAATCTTCCACCTCCATTCTTGGCTTTTTAGCCGTTTATTTTCCAGGGTGTATATATTTGTTGAAGCCAATACGCAACCAGCTTCAACAAAAAACATCATGTTGTTCCCAGATGTTGGCCGGAAAAACCAGCGGCTGGACCACAACTTCGGCGTTAAGAATCAAGACACGACTCGACAGCTATCCGTGCATTTCTGTAAATCTACCTATAGAATCCTATAGTAATGAAGCATCCCCTCATATTTAGCCTCCCCATGTTTTCTCGTTTCAATCAACTGTAAAAAATGCCATCACCAAAAAATTGGACCTCGCCAAGGATGGGTCCGCCAAAGGGCGGAGTTGCTGTCATGCTGAAAAAGAGGGCGTTACGCCAACCGCGCGGGCGGGTGATGGGAGAAGGTTGGATTCCACCAGTATTTTGGTTCGTAAATCCCTTCCTGCAAAAGCCGTACTCCTAAAGAAGATATGAAACAGGAAAATTTGATATCAAAGTGAAACATCCAGATGGTGGGGGCCAAATATATGACCTTCGTATCACCTGAGTCATGGAAAACTCTATAAGATGGCCTTTCCATCCTTTCCGTTGTGTAGAAGTTGCACCCACATCAAAAATCATTGAAGATGGTTGGCTTCCACATTGGAGCTTTATGTTTTAACAATTTTGTTGCCTTTTGAAAAACTTACACCAACTTATTCGA
Source organism: Breviolum minutum Mf 1.05b.01 (assembly GCA_000507305.1). Classification (NCBI taxonomy): domain Eukaryota; class Dinophyceae; order Suessiales; family Symbiodiniaceae; genus Breviolum; species Breviolum minutum. The sequence goes on from DF239032.1 coordinate 371,776, forward strand.
CTGGAAAGCACCATGTGAAGTTATTCCATGTGCTTCCATTTGTCCTTCTTCAGAATGCCTAGTTGTCTTGGCGCACTACAACAAATTGACTGATGGGATGCTACGGGTGGCCAGCAAAAAGCAACACGCAAATATAATCAGATATACGTATATATGTTCTTTGGCAGATTTTGGCCTTAATCTGGCACTTTTTCATGACCAGTCGTTAATTCTACAGATTTAACTGATTCAAAAAAGAACAACCTCACCCGGAAGCTGCGTGTTGCAAGTTGCACCCACCCGTTCATCGACCCAAGATGAGGGAAACTTGAATCATTTGTGAGTAGATGTTTTAAAGAATTTGCTTCACTTATCACAAACAAAACTCCATGGTATGTAGACTTTTATTTAAAAAAGGGGGGGGGTGCATGTGAAATTTGAGCATCTTTAACTGGATCCAAAATGATCATAGTTGAGAATTGCTGCCAAAAAAGTCAGGTGCCACAGATTTGTTTGTGTATCTTTTCGGAAAGCTCAGCTTCACCGGCGAAAACTGCAGCTTTTCCTTTTTTCAGCTTCCAGGGGCAACTTTGACCAAAAAAAATGGTCCGGCAAACCTCACCACGGAAAGGATGGAATTGCACATCAGTAGAAAACTCTGGTAAGTCATGATATGGAGCAAAAGTACGCTCGTTCCGTTGAACGGGTTTTTGTTGAGGGTGGTTAGGGGGTTACTGTTTCAAGAAGCTGTATAATGGCTTGGTTCTGGAACGATTTGCTGGAGTTGTTTCTTGGATGTCGGCCAGCAGAAGTCTGATATACCACCAATGTTTTGATACCTTTGAAGTTGAAGGCAGCTATATCCACTGGAATATGAATGTTTTGCTTCAACTGTGAGGGCTTTGCAAAATGGGCAAAACGTTGTTTTTACACAATTTTGGTGCATGAGAAACTGGGTGTCCAAATTTGTTGACACAGAAAGTATCGGCATCCTTCACACCAAAGGGAGCCGCAAGGGATGCAGGTTTGTGCCCGCGTACGGCCGTGTGCCGATGGAGAGGCAAGTGAGATCACAGCCAAACAGATTGAAGCACGGCGAAAATGACGGTGATGAGTGGAGAAACTGCGTGGGAGTGGGAACACAAAAGGATTAGCCCAATGCGTGGTGTAAGAAAAGATTTGTGTAGAAGATATTGCATGAGGCGTTTAAGCTGACCAAAAACATACCAACAGGATGCAGGTGATGGTTTCAAAGGTGTTTTATTTTCAAACCCAGAAGGGAACATTGATCCAATTTGACTGGCGTTTGTTTTTTTCAAAATAGCTTGGTTCAACCACCAACTAGAGATTCAAGATCCAATTTTGTGTGAAGTCTTTTTTCAAAGTTTGAAAACCATTCTTCAAACCACAGGTGTTGTATGGTATTGAGTCCGCGTTGTAAGCCTGATAGTCCCATCCCATCCCTACAGGGGCGGTTCCCACCATGAGTGACGCTGAAAAACCACCGGTTCGAAACTTCAGGAACAGAAAGCTCAAGCAGATCTGGTCTTTGATCCAACTGTTTCGCAAGGAGAAGTTCTTGAGGCCTAAACCGACTGAGAGACTCTCGAGAAGTCTGGTTTGAAAACGATATTCGCAGTGTTGTTGTTGAGTTGTGGCGGATTTGTGGTGGCAACGGTGTTCTTTTCTCATTGGCGAGTCAACATTAATCAAGTGCAAAAAAGATCGATAGCATAGCCATTTTGTTTTCTACCCTAAAACTAAAATCCACTGAAAGTCAATGGCTGGAAGATGAAAGTTCCCTTTGGAATGGTCCCTTGTTTGGGGGGACATTCGTTCATTTTCCCGTGCGGGGGGGAAGTTTACAGTCACCATTTATTAAACTTATGAGTTATAAGTTATATATACACCCTCCCTGAAAGTAACATAGCCCCTGAAAATAGGCCATCCCAAAAGGAAACTTCCTCGTATTCCAACCATCCATTTTCAGGTGCTTTTGCTGTTAGTTTCAAGGAGGGTAATCATAGCCGTTTTTGCTATGCCATAGGTGATAAATCTTGATGGATGCCACCAACCTCGGGCAACTCCCATAGGACCTCCTTGTAAATGTTGCCAAGGCAATTTTATTGAGGGTCCCATTTCCCGAAAATAGCGATGCATTGTTTGGGTTGGTGTCATATAATGACCCCTGTTATATTTACCCTCCCTGGAACTAACAGCAAGAAGCACCTGAAAATTAATGGTTGGAAGATTGTGTTTTTTCCTTTTGGGATGACGTAACCTGGCAGGTGCGAACTGTTAGTTTTCAGTGAAGGTAGAGTTTAGTTTAGAACCTGAAGATTTGCTTACAAGAGTTTCTGGATAGGAAAAATTCAGCGGATGTTCCGTTTTTTTTTTTGATTTCAGACAGCTGAAACTTGGCTAATAAAAGGCTTCCATACACAAAAGTTCAGTTTTTTCCTAAGTCCAACGGTGTCCAGGCAGTGTTGCAACCGCAACTGGATAGGCAACCGATGGAGATGTGGGTCAAGAGTTGGAGATGAAAGAGGATGAATGTTACACACAACCTGAAAACTAACATTTGCAAGGGACTATTTCAAATAGGAAATACATTTTCCAACCATTGGTTTTTCAGGGGACATTTGTCAGTTTTGCCCGGCAGTTACGGTAAACAACCTCGTTGGTTGGTGCCTTCCCGGAAGGGAGTGAGCCAAGGAGCTGGGGGGCATGGTAAAATCTCATTCTCCTTCACAAAGGAGCCATAATTCGTGGTACTGTTGATGCTTCAGAAATTCTGCTTTCACCAGTTGAGGTTGGTAATTAGTTGAGAAATCCCATGATTTTTTCGACGGGTTTTTGTACGCACCATCCAAGGGGTGGTTGGCCTTCTGACTTCTGAAGCATCAACAGTAGCAAACTAGCTTGCTAATTAGATCTTTATAGGATCTCTATTCAAAATGGTTGAGCCCATTTGGGGTTACTGGCCTTACCTAAGGGATGGGTGCTCAAAAACAACCACACTGTTTGGAATTGATCAATTTTTGGTAAGGTTTTTTGATCAAAAACTTTGAGGTGCCCAAATTAGGCCTGGCATCATGAAACTATACTTCCCATGTTCCAATCATAGCTTTCAGGGTGCGATTTGAAGACACCATTGCACAACAACATGAGTGAACCACTGGATCTTTAAAGCAGCAACATAGCTGACATAGCTCATTGAATTCAGAAAAGTTGTTTAGAGTTTCCTTTTTTTGGTACAGCCACTTTTTTGGGTCGGGACTCGCAATTCAAATTTCGAGGGAGTAAGAACTAGTGACAGAGAAAACTATGAAACTCCTGGAAGTACAACAAGGTCCATCATTGTGGTACTTTCCGGAAAGTGATTTGACTCCCCCTTTTTCAACTGTTCTGATTCTATTGTTGAATCCATGTCAGTGGCGTTTATCTATCTAACGTGGCGGCTTTTGGAGTTGTGACAAGCTTCCAGAAGTACCCTCCTGTAAACTATCCATAGCTGATTTTGATGCTGTTGATAACACCCTAATTTCCCCATTGGACAGGAATATTTACCTACCATGTGGCATGATTTTTTGGGTAACTATGGGTAAAAACATAAAGCATACGTAACAGGAAAGATGAGGATGTTCCAGGTTGAGAACTGTCACACCCCCGAAGTTTAACATAGCCCCTGAAAAATGATGGTTTGAAGATTACTTTCCTTTTGGGATGGCTTATTTTCAGGGGCTATGTTAAACTTCCAGGGGGTAGGAAATACCAGAGGGTATCAAACCCAAAATGCATGGCATCCCCAACAGGTTCTTGGAGGAGCCAGGTTTCAGTTCGATTGTTTTGGCCTATGGACAGACACTTGGCTCGCGATTTTTTGAGTGGTCCAACAACGGCACAGGTAGAATTTGACGTATATTTTAGAGAAAAGTGGCTACAAGCTGGAAATCTAAGACATATGAACTTTAAAGTGATGGTTTGGACAAGGAAACTCCTTGAAGAATATAGTCGAATATAGAAATCAACTATAGTCGGAGGGTGTTAAACTCACAGGGTTGGAGTCGCGGATTTGTTTTGGGGTTCCCTAAGAATCAGCCGGGATCTCAAGTCACTGGTGGTCTGGAGATCCCGGACCCCTGCCATACACATCCAAACCCCTCTACCTATGGCAGGGTTACCCGTGATTCTTAGGGTTGATGCATTCCCCAATCTTTTGCAGCATGGAGGACTGGCAGTGGGAAGACTCATACCATCTTTGGACCACCTGGTGTGTTGACAGAGCACGAGTACCATCAAGGTGCCGTCCGTTCCCACGCCAAACAAACGCCGTTGAGTTGCGGTGAAGTGTTTCTGAATGTTTGGAACTTTTGCTTTAACCCCCACAAAATGTGGGGTGAAAACGGAAAATTGTCCACAAATTACGAAACTTTCCACTTAAGGTCAACCTAGATTTGGTACAGATGTATATGGAATGGCTTGTAGAAAACTTGCTACTTTTTTCATATAGGGCTTCAAAGCACCGATTTGAATAAATGGCTCATTATAAGGATCCATTATTAACAGATTCTACTCCAACAATCGCCGAACAAATTTCAGTTGGTGGATTATGCATTAATTATGCCGTTTATCCAGATGTTTTATCTCTCTTTTTTTAACAAGGTGACATGAGCCCCCAATAAATGGCCATAAACGGTTAACTGAGGTCCAAAAACCCCTACTTATAAGGGGCCCCCATCATGTCAACTCGATTCAAAAATTCGAGCATTTTTTTAGGGGCCGGTCCTCGTAACAAGTTTACTATGTAATAAGATCCCTATGTTAAAGGATATTCTACTCCAACAATGGCCCGAACAATTTTTGGGTTGGTGAATTGACATAAAAATTATGTCGTGGAAAGCCAGATGTTTTATTTTTTTCACGATTTTACCAAATTTTCGGTCCCTCTTGTTGGCTGGTCCATTACTTCTCCATGGGTTGTCATCCAAGGTGAGGATGGGAGGCCACCATTGTCCTGGGGCTTTTTTCCTTACGCTGCGCTATCAATGTTGACCGCTTTACAACGGAAAGGGCTATCCAAGCGAGCGCAATTGAAAGTCAGTGTGGTGGAAATTTATTTGGAACCTTGGGCAGGAAAAAAGGGGTGATTGTTTCAAATCTGCTTTTTCTACTTTCAAATCTGCTTTTTTTCCCTGAAACTTCAAGCATTTTTTCCCTGTGCCTGCTTGAATCCTATCTCCACTTGTGGAAGACAGGTAAAAAAAAGCCATGTGAAACACAAGATGCAGTACCAGGAGCGCTTCTGAATCTTTCAGAAGTAGCTCCTGGTGAATGCTATCCTGAGCGCTTCCTTTAGAAGTAGCTCAGGACATTCAGCGCTGGTGCCATCTCTGCCAGCAATGCCAGCTGTGTTGCTGCCTAGCCCAGCGATCACCGTGTGCCAGGAGCTTTCCACACCATTGGCACTTTTCCTTGGCAGGCCGTAGCCCTGCTGCTGCAAGGCACTTGCTGCTATTTTGCATATGGGCGTCCATGCTTGCCTTGTCTCCGGCTGGATGGCCCGTGCCTTTCACCAACTGCCCACAGCGTTGGCAAATCAAACCGCCGTGACGGTGACCTTTCCCGCGGGATAGGGCTTTGCCTTTGTTTTTCCCGTCCCGTTGTCCATGACCTTTTCTTTTCCACTGGGGGGATCTGGAGGGGGTCCTTGGTCGTCGTGAACTTCTGGATCTCTGTCGAGGTGTACGAGGTGTACTGGACCTGGCGCCATCAGGGCTTNTGCGTAGCTTCTGGCAAGCCTGCCCCATCTGTTTGCACTGCTTTGTCTTCAAAAAAGGGTGGCCTGGGCCCTTGTTTCGCTTGAGATAGGACGACTGGAAGATCGCCACTTGCAGCAGCTTCAGCTAACACTTGTTTCACAGCAGTGCGCACGGAATCAAGATAGCTTCCTGAGCTATCTGGCTGCACATTCTGCGCTGCACGGCTTGCAGTAGCAGGTGCTGATATGTCTGCTGGCTTGGCTTCATGTGGCCCTGTGGCCATTGGTTGTGGTTGCGCTGCCTGGGCAGTAGCATCCAAACACGCAGCGGCGCATGGCACTGGTGGTGCTGGTGCTGTTGCTTGTGCTGCTTGCGGCTGTGGCGTTGCATTAAGCAAAAGTTGATGCGCCTCTTGGATGCTAGCAGAGTTCTGCTGCATCTTTTGCAATATCACTGATGCTTCTGCATCTCCTGCTTTTGCAATCTCTTGCAGCTTGCCTTCCACATAACTGTCCACGCTGCTGCGAAACCTTTCCACTGCCATTTCTTCAAATGGTCTCGTTGCTTGTTTCCCAGCGCCTTTGCCTTGCACTTGGCTAACCTGAAGGTAGCTGGGTTTAGCTGCTTTGGCAGTAGAAGGCCCGGTGCATTTCCACGCTGGCAAATCACCAGTAGTGGCCGCACTTTTGGTTGGGGCAGGATTTTTGCTAGGCGGTGGCGGCAGGTGAAAAGTACCACTTGCCTGGCTTTTTGGAGGTGTTCCCTTAGGTGCCATCGTGCTGGCGTGCCTTGAGCCCGACCCTTGTAAAGAAAAAAACCTGAAACAACCGCCAGGAAGAAAACAGTGACAAGGTAACTAAGATTTAACTTCTGAGGGTGGTAAAGAAGGAGGTGACAAGTAGATCTTAATGTACCATCAACAAATCCAAATGGTCATGCTTCCTGACTTATCTTACTAATTACTTTTCTCGTTTTGAAGGGAAACAGTTGGTCTTGTCAGTCAGTGTCACTCAGTCCTGTCCTATGGCCCTGCTTTTTTCCATGTCCTTTGCGCGCTGCGTAAGCGGTAGCGTGTGCTGCATGGTGCAGTGCAGCCAGTCCCGTCCTATGGCCCTGCTTTTAAAATTGCGCGCCGCGTTGAAGTAAGCGGTAGCGTGTGTTGCATGGTGCAGCCAGTCCCGTCCTATGGCCCTGCTTTTTTCCATTTCCTTTGCGCGCCGCGTTGAAGTAAAGCGGTAGCGTTTGCTGCATGGTGCAGCCAGCGGCAATGTCATGACAGGTTACGCCAGGAGCTCAATGGCCTGCCCTGGTGGTACCTGAAAATTCTTTGTCAACATGACAATTGGTCTCACGGGGGACAGGCCACGATCAGTCCACTTCACACACCAAACCACTTTGCTGAGCTTGGTGTCCCAATGCCCTGGGTCCAAGCAACCAGCCAGGCTGGTATAAGGAAGATTGACCTCAACACCGTTTTTTTCTTTCTGCTCTTCCTTCACTGGTGCGCTCTCTGATCGAAATAGGGTTGAAAATTTCAATACCGTTTCGAACCATTTAGCGTTGTCAGACCGCGGCTTCTCTTTAAGATCGTGGTACAAGATTTTCACCTCCAGAGGGGAGACTGCACGCTTGGCAGCTACAACTGCTTCCAAGGTTTGCAGCTTTCCATCCAGGAAGACCAAAGAGTCGGCGTCCTTCACATGGAATACCACGTCAGATGGCCGAGGCCCGTCATCGGCACTGCCCTGACCCTTTTCCTTGCGCATGTGCCATTTGCCTTTGTAGTATCCGGCAATGTGAGTACCAGTGCTGCATTGCAAAGGATCAGTGGTGTTCCGATTGCAAATAAAAATCCGCTTCCCCACTGCAATCACAAGTTGCCCGAAACTTTTCTTGTTACCGCATGGAAAGTTACCGCCCCAACACAAAGGGGTGGGCAACTCTTCAAGACGGATGGCTGTGACTTCTTCTGCCTCGCCTGATTTTATCTTTTTTGCCGGACGTCCAACTTCTCCTACTTCTGGAGCGCCTGTGACCTCCCGCTTTTTGCCTTGGGCCTCGTTTTTTTCTTCAGCAGCAATGTCAAGGAAGCCTTTGTCTCGAGTCTGGCTGAGCCATTCACGAAATTTGCCTCCAAATTCGTGGTGGTCATGCCAAGCGGCTACTAAACGGTCGGGCGTTTTCAAGCTCGGCAGCCCGTCGCTGCATTTCTTGGTTGACCATCCCAGCGTTGTCAACTCTGGCTTGCCAGGGAGCGCCGACACAAGTTCTGTCGGTAGCTCTGCTGGTGCGAGCGGAGAAGTTTGTGGTGGTAACGGCAAAGAACCCTGCAAGAACTTTTCGGACAAATGTGTGCCCAAATGATACTTTTGCCACTCAAGCTCGCCTTCACTCTGGGAGAAGCCTAAGTAATACGTGGGCAAGTTCAAGCTCTGTCGTACCTCGTACGCAGCCTTGGCGAACTCCAAGGTATGTGTGCTGAGGTCGACAAGTAACAAAGCTGCTCTCTCTGATTCTGCAAGTCCACTGCAAAAAGCGGTGAGTATTTTGCTTGCGGCTGTAACACCAATCTGCTGATGTTTCTCAACTTGGCTGGCGTGTGTTGTGACATCTGTGGTTGTTGGCAACGCAGTCTCGGACATGTCTTGGATCACGTGCATCTCTGCTGATGTGATTTGAGGGATGTCAGTCAACACTGCTTGTCTCATGACTGGGGCCCCCTTCCATGTGGCATTGCACTGTTCATATGCATCTGTTGAGGAACTTGGCATAACAAGGATCCCTGGCTGCAATAGACTTCGCTTTTCGCGACCGTCGTTGCGACCGCTGTATGCAAGTGCAAAGCGTTGGTCTGTATTCAAGGAAGCATTCGCCAATGAATCCATGCACTTCTTCTCGACCTTATACAGGCTTCCTTTCTGGTAGAAATGTACTGGTGTAAGCACTGCCCCAATGCCACGCCACTCAGAATTCGCCAGAGCCCCGAGCAAATTTGCTTGCCTGGTTGGAATTGACCCTTGAAATATTGCCGGTGCGGCCCAATTCAAGATGCACATGCAACGAACTTGTTCAGTGGCTAGTTGGTTGATGCGTCCGATGTGAGCCACTGTGTCCTTCACCACTTGCATGTTTGGGGCATCTGAATTTTCGTTCCAAATCTGCAAGTTCATCATCCACGAAGGGCCACGTTCATCGTCAAAAATGCTTTCTGCAATTTCTCTTGCCCGACTGTGTCTGGCTGAGCTGTGCTGCAGCCTCTGAAAATACAGCGCTGCGTCTCTGTCCGCGCATTTGTTGCGCCAAACGCTATAGCTGTCAACATCTAGCTGCATGCTGGTCATGTTTAATTCGAATGTTTGCTTCTCAAGCTGCCCTGGCGTGATCTTAGGACCATGGCCAAGCTGGGTCATCTTGCCATCTCTTTTTGCCAAACTCTCAGCAATTGCAGCCTTGAAGCACGCCAGGTCCGCTGGCTGCCAATTTTTGCGGCATTCGCTGACAGCGCCCTGCAAATCCAACTCCAAGTTGGTGTTGCCATCCAGAAATGGCTTCAGAATGTCTTCTTTCTGGCAAGCGAGGGGATGTTGCTCGTTCGCTTCGTAGTACGCAGACAGAAGCAACTGTGACATCATCACTGCATCTTCGCAATCTGCTTGCTTCAGTGGGGCTCTGATTCGTGGATCCTTGCGCGTGTGCAAGTGGTGCACATAGCGCACGAACAGCAAGAACCCCTCCTGAGTGATTGCCAAACGGCGTTGCCAATGTTTGTCGCCATTGCATCGTGGCATGTAGCCGGGCATGATTTTTTTGTTGCCAAAACATTTGTCTGTGAAGGCAGATTGGTCCGGTCCAAACTCTGAAATGTGTTGGATTAGGATCTCCATGCAGTCTGTGGGTAAATCTAGCAGAGCCAGCACAGATGTTTTTTTTCCACCTGTCAGTCCTGCTGCCGCAGTGCTGGATTCGTTCCAGCGCCGAATGATTTCGGTAGGTGAGAGACCTTTTTGCTTTAAGTTCATCAGTTTGGATGCCCAAGTGATGACATCGTGCATTTTCCTGATGGAGCCTCTGGCTGAGAGTCGCGCGTTCTCCAAAGCGATGGAGGTCTGATCTGTTGCAGCAATGCCCAGCCGGCATGTCACTGCCAGCATGGACTGGAACAGTGTTGGGCTGAATGCATCCAAGTCCACTTTGAGCACATACATGGCCACATGCGCCAGCATCAGAAGACTGGTAGCACGGGCGGCTCCCTTCACGTAGCACGAAAAAAACAATGGCTCCTTTGTCTGACTGCATTTGTATACCTTGTCTTCTGGTCCTTGGTACAGCAGCAAAGGTTCAGCTGCAGTCATCACGGAGTTCGTGAGGTATTCATCCAGCAGCTGGTTTGCGGTAATCTTGAATGTGGGTGGTTTGCTAGAGCATCCATCTGCCCACCCAAGATGCCACAGACTCAGCTTAAATGTCGCTGAAGGATCAACATCTCTTGGCAAAGTGCACCCTTCCAAATAGACAAAATCCTGTCGTTTGGGGAAATGCATTTGCAAATCTTTGGCAAATGTGCTCCACTTGCTGTTGGGGTGTGCACCTAGCGCACTTTTGAGATACTGTGGCGGGCCACCATGAGTATCGAGCAAGGAAGCACATGTGCTGAGCACAACCTCTTTCCAGTTCGCCTCTGTGATGGGCCCATTCATGGATGATGCCAATGATCCGCAAGACGGAGCAGGTGGCATTTCCACTTTGGCCTCAGCCGCATCCTCCGCTCCAGCTTTTGGAGTAGGAGACTCTTTCTTTTCATTGTTGTCTTCGTCTACTTCCATTTTTGCACCCGCATCCTGGCCCTCCATGGCCTGGATGATGGTTCGTTGTCCCGGTCCCTAAGACTTCCTACTAGCTGCGTGCAAGTCGTGTTGTCTGCGTGTGTGCGCTGAGTGTTTGCGTTAGTAATGTGAATTTGTGCCTGAAATTTGACAAATTTCATGTAGCCTGTCAAGACTGACGAATCTGTGTATTGAGCCAGGCCAACAGGTGAGGAAAACCAAAAATATGTTACATTGGTGGCATCTGACCCTAGATTTGTGACAACTAACCCTGGCTCAACTAAGAAAAAGTGAATGCAAAGTATCTTCTCTGATCTTTGCTGCTGTTGTGGACACTGTCTTTTTCAATCATGAAACATGATCATCTCTGATCTTTGCTGCTGTTGTGGCGACTGTCGTGTCAATCATGCAACCTGATCATCTCTGATCTTTGCTGCTGCCTTTCGCGCCTGACCTCATTGCCTCCTTGTCTTTGTGCAAACATGACAGCAAGATACAAAAACATGTTCGTCTAGACATGGTTTGGGCCAACAATATGATATTTTGGTATTTCCACTGGGTGTATATTTATATGTATATGAATATGTTTTTTGGGTTCAAAGCCCCACCCGCACCCGTGGCAACAGAGGTTGCTAAGGATTTGATTTCAAATCAAGTGCAGAGCTCAGCTGATCTCAATCCAGTTTGTAATATCTTTTGGATGAGCTCACAAAGACAAAAACCAAGATATAGAATCTAGAAGAAATGTGAAAAAATAAACAATGAGATTACCGGCCATGTTATGGAGCGGTTATGCACCAATCATGTATAGATATATGCAAATAATATCCAGATTAATAGTAGCCATGACACCCACCCAGGTGATGAACCATTAGTATCGCCAGTGGCAGTCACTGAAGTCTTGGAGGACAGGGGTGCTGCCCTCCTTTCTGTTGTGAATTCATTTTTGTTTTCATGATGTGATGATGAAGGCCTTCAAGACCATGGCTAGTTTTTTTGATACATCCCCAATTCCCATTTCAGTTTTTTGGTAGAGCTATTTCACTATCCCTGCCATGTTCTCCAGGACCTTTTCAATCGATTGGGGGAGGACATGATTCTACCGAAGGCGAGGGCCCTTAAAAATCTTTTTTTGTTCCATCTACATCTCTCGTCATTGTTTTGCTACCAATGTTCCAGGACTCCAATTTTTAAGGGACGTTCAATCTCAAAAGGGACAAATTGAATGAAATGTCTACTTGAAGTTTCCCTTTAAAATTTGAAGTCCGTTCACATGGATAGAAAAAAATCTCTTCTTATATAAATATTTTTGAAATAACAAACATTATATATTGAAATTTGCCTTTTCAACTTCCTGACATGATTGAATCCTCAAGTTGTCCTTGAATCCATAATCGGTGACCCAAGTCCTTGATGCACCAAATGCAGGCCTGAGCGCTGCAGAACTGAACTAGCTGGGCGCCCAAACGCTATGGTGTTTGGAAAATTTGGACTCATGATTCCACAGGTGAAAAATGGTGAACGTATTTGGTATTGGAAGAAATGTTTCATTACTACCTGTTTCATTTTGCAGATTTTTCGACTTAAACCATATAAAAACTCATCTGGAAGGGATGTGGCTCAAATGGATTTGGGAGCTTTGCTGAACGGAAAAAAATCAGGGGTCAAAAAGCGTCCTGCAAAGGCCCCTGATGTTTTACCCCGGGTTGGAAAACGTCCCGCAATGGCCCCTCGTGTTCAACCCCGGGTTGAAAAACGTCCTATGGCCCCTGATGTGGTCAACTTGGACTCTGATCATGAAGATGGCACGGATTTGCCACGGCCCCAGGCAACCAATGGTTTCAAAAGCTAGGTAGTGAGAGAGATTTAATATGTTTTAAACCACTGATTGATCTTCTGGCGTTAAGGCCAGACTATCCGCTACCTGAAACCACAGAGCAGCTTTCGCTTTGGGCTAAGACTTTTCAATATAAAAAGTTCAGTTCCAAAAACCCATCACAAATAACCCCCTTTAGAATTTTGTTTTTGAGGTTATGGGCATTCACGTTGCTGAGACGGGCTTCTTCGGCATTTGGTGAGGACTTTGTGAAAACAAGGTTGCGTATTTTGGTTAACACCCTCGCATAAAGTTGAGTACAGTGAGGTGATATTGTGGCATGTTTGGTCAACACACTCTATGAACATCTATGAACAAGTAATTCATTTGGTCGGCGCGGGTCAAAACATGAACCAAGCACCCCAAACAACGCTAAGGTTCTCAGGGTTGGAAATGCCATGATTTGTTCGGTGGCTGCTTGTGCACCCGGAGGGCTTGGGAAATGGTGGAATCTGCCTCTTTGGAGCTTTATGGTGTCCAACCCAAACTGAGCTTCACATTTGTGGCAACTGAACTGATACTTATTCTATTGGATGAAGCATCGCTAAATGTTTTTCTTTTTTTGTGAATCAAATGTAATTCAATGTTGCAATATATTTTGTGGAGCAAGTGTTGTTTCTCTGACCCTATCCATCGCATTAGGTAGAAAAGAACAGAGCTTGTGTCAAGCTATGCAAACAGTCCTACCCAAATGATTGCATCTTCCCGGATATCCTTGATTTGGTGCAAAACCCACCAACTTCTGATGACTGGACGCCTTCTCGATTGAAGTTGGTGAAGAAAGCTTGGTGTGCTCAACATCAACAGGAGTCCCTTAGCTACTTTAAGAAAATGGGGAAATTAATCAAACATCACTATTAGCAGACCCACTTTATAGTTCTCATTATGGTTCATTTCTTGCCCACAAAGGTGCCCACTACCAACAGCTCAAAAAGATGATTGCAGCTTGCTGGGGGCACCCTGCATCCTCTTCAGTGCGTGCGCCTAACCGGTGATTGGCGAAGTATTGTTTGCAGCTTCCCCAAAATAAGGTACAGGTGTTTTTCAAGAATGAGATATGAGATTCTAAGAACGAGCCCCTTTTATGGATAATGTTTCCGCGCAGGTACGGCAAACGAGAAGGTTTCGAGAACTTGAAGGGCAAACAACTCCATGATGTTGGGGTCAGGTTTCAGCAAGTGTCACCAGTGTCACTGCATGAAAATGTCCCTGGTTATGATGAGGCGGGGTGACCATATGTCAAAAAATGGAAGTCATGAAAACGCAAGTCAATCTTATTTCCATTCTATGCAAAGTTAGTACATATTATAAACTTTTTTTGGATTAGTCTGCCTTTTCTCCGCCAGACGTACTTGAAGAAGAACTTGAAAACACATGACATTGAAGAAGTTCAGCTGGCTCCTGAGTTCTTTTCATACAGTTCTCAGAAATCACACCAATTTTTGTACCCTACCACCGCTACTCAACTACTCCAGCCCACAAAGGTTAGACCCACGGCAGTTCGGGCACCCCAATCATAGGTTGAGATCTTGGAGAATATGCTTTGACCGCCGCAAGAAGAAGTGGAACTGTGCTTACAGTCTAGCTGAGTTAGCAGAGCTTCTCTTAGCCCCAAAGTCAGTGAAACTCAAGCTCGATCACATGTGCTATTTCACTGCACCCTTTGAAGAATTGCGTGACTCGAAGGTTTTCAGGTTTAACATTCCAAGGTGCCGTGTTTTAAAAAAACTTGATGTTGAAATAAACAGGTTTTGCAACCATATGTTTTGACATGATGGTTTCTGTTAATTTTGATTTCTCTACCCATATCCCCTGAAGGTCAAGCCTTGATCATCTCAAAATGTTTGAGGAGGAATGCCCCAACAAGGTGTTGTATGACCTTTCAGCGAATCCCAAGAAACGGCGTAGAACGGAGACCATGGACTCTGCCCTACCCTGCCTGACTACCAGCTCTCAACTTTGGTAGCATGTTTCAGTTTAACATGTTTCTATGTCAAAAAAACTATTTGATGTACATTGTTTTATGGTTATAAGCTCTGAGCTATACTGTAGTAAAGCCTTGCCCTGGGCCTAGGTCAACAAGGAAACATAGGCTTATGCTGGGGAGAGAGCAACTACATGGTCTAGGATATCCTTCTTGTCCTCGTGCAGCTGCAGCGGCACGAGTTGATTCTTGCTTCACTTAGTTTAGTCAAGTTTATCAAGTTTAGTATTCCTGAGTCTTTTTTGGTGTCCGGAAATGTTAGTGTATATTCTATAATGTATATTGTCTTCCCAGGAGCATAGTAAGTCTTCCCAAGAATTTCTCCCAATTTTTCCCTGCTGAGGATCCAGTCAACTTGGATGGCTACAGCGAAGCATCCCTGAGGCGGATGAGTGGAAACGGGATGTCACTCCCTTCGGCAGGCTTTTGCCTCCTCATGGCAGTGTTGTTTGTGGACAACATCTAGATTTTGCAGTACAAAGTACAATAGTACAATTAGCGATCTATTAGGTATGGCTGGTAGATTTTGAAATTCAGTGCTGAATTACAGCTTGTGACTGTATGAGATCGCTGGGAAAATACTGATCAAACTTTGCTTCTGCTGGGCCGGTGTTAAACAAAGGATATTTCAAGATTTCGACCATCTCAACATCCATTTTTTTTAAACTATGACAATGGCAAATTGGGAAGAACAAGTTTCAAGTATTTAGCAACTAGAGCAGCTTCGTGTTTTTTCGGATTAGTCAATCAGTTTGCAGTGATTCCATTTAGTGATTCCATTCTTCCCCACTTCAATTTCTTGGCTCAGATGCCTCCATTTGAAAATGAACCAGAAGAGGCCCCCATTCCAAAGCTTGCGTTTTTGAATTTCAAACGAAATTCCCCCAAGCCATGTGAGCCTTCTCCTCCATGTTCAGTCTTTGGTGCAGAGCCTGCAGAAAGACAGATCCATAGTCACCATGTAGCTAAGGCCAAATCCGTTGCTTCAAAACCAAAGGCTGCCCCAGCTTTTCTTCCTTTTCAAAATGAATTTGAAGAGGGCTCCACAAGGTCAGTGAAACAGCCAAAGGTGATCACCACCCACCATACCCAACCTTCTCTCTTTGGTGCAGAGAGTGAAGAAGCTGTGGATGAGCTTGGGTGGGCCTCGGGTAGTGATGGGGATGAAGCTGATTTTCATGGATCTGAAAAGACGGTGTACTCCTTAGGTTGGGATTCTTTGGTAAATTTCAAGAGCGGTACAGCTTTCAAAGAGGACAAGGAGAAACAACTTCCGAAGTCAAAACGGAAATATGATAATTCCAAAAGAGAATCTGAAGCTGCCTATGCTCGGAAGAATGCGGAGTTCACTTTCAAGAAGAATGGCACTGATTCTTCAAGGTTGCAAAAGTTGTTTGATCAAAGCACATGCCTGTGTGCCTGGTTGCACTGTTTTTTTGAAAACATTGTTATATTTTTGCATTAGTTGTTTTTTGGATTTAACAGTTTTCTACTGAATGTCTCCATCAGCACCAATCCAACACCAACTCAGGTGCTAACAAGATTTGTTTCAAGCAGTTCAACCTCTCGAAAGGGCTGGAATCTTTCCTGAAATCATTTTGGGACCTCCCAAAGGTTGATCAAGACTCATTGGAAACCTGGTGAAAAGAAGAATAATTTTGTTTTTACCCCAGTCTAAATATTTTTCTTTGTGTGGCACGTCCTACTAGTTACATAGAACTTACAACCTTCCTTTAGCTCTGACCCTACTAGTAAAATATAACTTACAACCTTCCTTTAGCTCTGACCCGCTCAGGTTCAATCAGCGTTGGCAAGTTCTCACAGTAACCTGAAGAAGTACATGTTTCTTGAGAAGGAGGTCGGGTTCAAGTGTCTTGCATCGTTGCTTGGGGTTGGCCACAAAAGGTTACATCGGTTGGAGCACACAACCCCAGATCTGCGGTATGGCAAGAAACCATACATGAGTAAACCGGGAACATGGACGGTTGATGCATTTCTCAAAGCATCCTACGAGTCTATAGCAGAAACGTTACCAGATAAGTTACTCGTCAAGATTTCTAAAGCGGTTTTTATCTGTGTATAGTGTCAACTGATTTTTTTTCATGGTATATCATTAATTTGGTCCTTAGCAATGTAAAATGTCACTTAGGTTCATCAGAAGAGGTCGGGCCTCAAGACCCAAAAAGCATTTGGATGACGATCTGGGGGATAGTGACTTTGAAGAGTTAGACTCCGATGTTGAAGTGGATGAACTTCGTAATTGGATGTCTACCACAGCTTCCCAAAACCCTTTGCTCCCACATCAAGTCCTTGTCCGGAAGTTTTTGCCACCTGGGACGGTCGCAGACTTGTTTGAGCACTACAAGGCCACACAAATGATGCTGGGAGCTGCATGTGTTTCGTATCTAGGCCATTGTAGGCTAAGTTTCTCTATGTTTTTCAATCTTCATCCCAATACAAGTAGTACTTGATAGGAACTATACAGCTTGCTTTTACTATATGTTTTTGTTGTTCTACCTCTTTCCAGAAAACAAGGTACAACACATTCAATGCAGTGTACAAAGAACGGTGGAAAGATATTCTGGGATTTAGACAAAAGTCGTTGTTCAGCACATGTGAAGTTTGCTACGCATTCAAACAGCAGCTCTCAAATCGTTCGTTAAGCATGGAGCAAAAGCTTGGCACTTTGTCTGGCTACAGAAAACATCTATATGATCAATTCTGTGACCGTACTCAAATGTGGAGCATGCAAGCGGAATCCCAAGACCCCAATTCTAGCCTTTTGGTGATATGCACGGATGGTCTTGACCAAAGCAAGTTTGCACTACCAAGAGAACCCGAATTGCGAGTGAATTCTGGTTTGACCTTTGGTGATTAATATAAGGCACCTTTGTTTTTTTTATGTTTTAAAGGAATCCTCCATGTTTCAAAAAACCTGGGAAAAAGTATAATCATATAGGTTCCTTTGGCCACAGTGTATGTTGTCCTGAGGGCTGCACATCATAGACCCCGGATGAAAGTTCATGGAGCCTGGGCTATGGGATATCAACTCAATGTATTTCTTCTTGACGAGCCAGCCCGACATGATTCCTCAGCTGTTATTGAGATGCTAGCAATCACAATAGAAAATGTATCTCAGGCTTATCAAGTCTTGTTTTGGGTTTGGTTTTTGATACGGATGTGGTATTGATAACCCTCAGCATTGGGTGTTTTTTGTCCTTTGCCCCTCCCTGTGCCTGCACAAGGTGATGGCACTATGCGATGAGGAAGGTCGTCCGCGTCCCACCTGCATGGTGGTGATGGTGGCTTGGATCGTGTGGTGTTTTGGTTCTTTGGGTGTTGTTATTGATCTCTTGATACATTCCTTTGAATGATTAGCTTCTTAAAACTACATTCCTTTTGTTTTTTGGGATTGGGTCTACATAGAAAATATCTGAGGCGGACAACACCGTGAGAGAATCAAAGAATCAGTTTGTCCTTACATACCTACATTTAATGGTGGCAAAGGGTTTGTTCAAAGCAACCTCTCTGGCCTGCCTTCGAAAGAGTCACACGCATTGCCGTGTGGGCAGCTAGGCTGATTCAAACACTTTTTCATACTATTTCATTTGCCCCCAAATTCCACATCTTAGATCCTGAAACTGATCGTGATGTAGACTTAGTTTGGCTGATTACTTCAAGCTTTGTGCAACTGAGACCAACTTTGGGGGATCATATCTCGACGAATCGGTCATGAATCCCATCTTCAAGATCCCACTGATGTAGCAGATGCAATTCAGGATGAGTTGACCAAACCCACCATCAAAGACTGGATTGGGCTTCAAACAAGGGTTTCTGTAAGGAAGTTGAATGGAACACACAGCTGGAGGTCTCACCTGCCTGATACTGGGGTTAAGTTGGAAGGTGGATTGTTGCGTGACGACGAAGGGAACCATTTGTTTTTGTGCATGCAGCGTAAAGGCCTGGGTTCGATTATGATGATTCCAAAATTACAGATATCTACAACTTGTTCCAAAAAACAGTGTTAGCCTTTCCAAAAGGATCATGTTAAGTTCTCGTTTTTGGAAACACATGTAAACTGATTTGATTCTTTAGATATTCATGCATGTATAGAAATACATAGTTTTATTCAGTGCACTGTACCAACATGACCCTGAAGATGTTCCAACTCCTTTGGCAAGAGACATCGACCATGGCAGCTTCCGTGGTGTACCATCACCCCATGACGTCGTATGTTTTTTGAAACAGCATGTTTGCAACAAAGAGCTCTCCCAACCACCGCTACTGGTTCTGACGCATGTTCGAGCTGGGAGATTGGACATGGTGCCTTCTGGAAAGAAACTTTACTCAAGAGCCAATCTCAGTATGTTTTATTGCAACCCTGCATTTCTATACCACATCTTTCCAAGTAAATTTTGAAGACTGAAATGAAAAGAGTTTTTAGTTAGGATATTGTGGTATCGGAACCGTACAAGATATCTTCCTGACATCCAACCAGTGGTTGTCACATCTATTTTTGTTTTTTTTAAGTGGTTGCCACACTTGTCCAATGACCCCACCTCGACTCCGTCCCATCGCAGGCAGCCAAACAATCATTCAGTTCAGCTGGCAGCAAGCCTGAGGAAACTTGCAGGAGCCGTGTCATACCAGTATGGTCACAAGTATGACCGGGCTGTAAGGTATTTGGAGAATTTGGCAATGAATTCTTTTTGGGAAGGGGCAGAGCTTCCAAGATTCCCTTTTCATGAACAAGTTTTAGATATGAGACCCATTGGGGAACCACGATTTGTTCTCCATCAATCGGTCCTGAATGCACTAGCCCCTGCTGTTCCTCTTAGGGCAGTCTTTGGAGGCAATCGGCGGGAGTAGCAGCTCAAAACAATGAGTGGATGTAAGGGTTTTCCAGCTCAGAAATTTTGATCATGGAAACCAAATTTGGATGTATAGGGCCCCATCTTTGTTCAAAAGTTCAAATCAAATCTGAAGTTATCAACCATTCTTTTTCGGAGTGGCCCCCTTCCTTTTACTTTCACTTTATTTTTCATATTCCCAGGATCTTTTCTATTATTGATGTTGCCACTCCCTTCAAAACCAAGGTTTGATCCCAAAACACTAAAAGTCGGTGCACTTTTGGTTTTCTAAACCCTGAAGTCGGTGCACTTTTGCTTTTCAAAACCCTGAAGTCGGTGCACTTTTGGTTTCCTAATATTTGAAGTCGGTGCACTTTTGGTTTCCTAAACCCTGAAGTCGGTGCACTTTTGCCTTTCAAAACCCTGAAGTTGGTGCATGTCGGTGCACTTTTGGTTTCTCAAGATCTGAAGTCGGTGCACTTTTGGTTTCTCAAGATCTGAAGTCGGTGCACTTTGGGTTTCCTAAAATCTGAAGTCGGTGCACTTTAGGTTTGCTAACATCTGAAGTCGGTGCACTTTAGGTTTCCTAACATCTGAAGTCGGTGCACTTTAGGTTTTTTGCAAGGCTCAACACCCACAATCGGTGCACTCCCAATAGTGGTTTCGGACTTTCAGCAAAGAATCGATGACCTCTACAACGGGGAGGGCATTGACATTCTGAGATAGTTTGGTTCCCCCTCAAAATAACAGAATGCAGGGGATGACTTCAAATGAGGGGCGTTAACTTCAAAATCATCATTGATAAATCTTTATGACCCCAAAAAAATATCAATGACCTGGCCAAGGTAGAGGTCATTGATGCTTTATGTGAAAAATTTGGAGGTTTGATTTTTTTTTCGCTCCACCCCAAAAAAAAATAAATGCTTGAGATTTTCCATAAAGAGGATCAATGCACTCTACCCTGGCCAGGTCATTGATACTTTTTTCAAATCCCAATTTTTTTTCAATGAACATTTTGAACTTTCGCACCATTAGGATTTTGATTCAAGGGTGGTAGAAAGTCTGCGGCCCTGATGGCACTTACACCTTTCAAAGCAAAGGCTGAGGAGCGGCTCCGCCTTTGCAAGGATGGAAAACCCGAGGTAGACTCCAAGGCTGAAGAGCCTGCAACCAAGCGCTTGTGCACGGTCTATGAGAAGCAGCTGGCAAAGCTGCCAGCCGGGGATCAAGGATTGGTGAAGGACCATGATTTAACGTTATTGTTCTCAGGGGTTTCCAACGTTATTGTTCTAAGGGGTTTCCAAAACATTAGGGATGTAGTAAGTAAGGTTTGTTCTCCAAAGTCCTCAAATTTTCAGGACCTGTTGGAATTTGCAAGTTCCTTCAAGAATGACATGGCTGGGAGTGATTCAGGGGCTCATCCAGCTATGTTGGCCCTCGAAACTTTGGGATCTGATGACCATGCAAACAATGTGTTGCATTGCAAGCAACTGGAATCATGGTTTCAAGACTATGCCCAAAAGGTTAGAAAGATGCCTTACCTCTACAAGAGCACTGAAGTTGTATCCCAGCAAATTGTTATAACAGTTTTGGTTTTGACCCCAAATCCTTCCTTGTTAGGGAAGCTATCCAGGAATTTATTAATGTTCATCCCAACTCAGTTTCCCAGAAAATCAACACTTGAAATTGACCCACCAGCAAAACACCCCAGGCAATGGATCTTAGCATGAATGGTGAGACTTGCAAGGTTCCCATCACTTGCTTGAGGCAAAGTTGGATATCGTCAAAAAAACAGGTGTCAATCAGTTTTCACCAAAAAGTTTTTAAAACCATAAACCAACAATCAATTCCCACCAACCCTGGGGTGGCCTGCACTCCCGGCCAGGTTCTCAAAGCCAGACGATGGTCTTCCTATGCTGGAAGACTGGTTGGGTTGCTTTGAGAGCATGCTTCTAGGAGGAATTGATCTGCAAAGAGAACCCTTAGATGGTGCTATGAATCCTCATGGAGGCTAACTGTGTTTTTATTTGATTTTTTGGGTGATATCCAATCTTTTTACTGGTGATCATTTTGGAAATTTGCAACCATTTGGTGGTAGAACAATATACTTACATATTTTTGTTTATATGTCCATCATCTGCAATGATTATCATTCTGTTTCAAGAANATTATTTCCCTGCTCCCTGAAGATTCGTGGGTATGTTCTGAGCTGGCTATCGACCAAGTGAAGGGTTGGACACGATCTACAGTCATCCTTACTATCCTTTTGGCAGCATCCGAAATGGATCTTAGTGATGATTTGTCAGTTCAAAAGCTTCTCCCACTAGCTCCTGTGCTGGACAAATGTTGGATGATTCCTGTCCATGTATCTTTCTTGCATTCCATCAATGTTTTAAATGATATGATATGTGATTTTCTTTTGCAACAGGAATCTTTTTTTTAAGTAAATATTCGTATATACCCTTTATATCTTTCTTTGTTTTTCGATGTATTTGTTGGTCAAAGATAAGTTATGTAGAGTTTGCCCACCCCGAAAATTTGGAGGTTTTGTCAGTGATTGGTTTCCTTTTTGCTGCAAACCAAACATTGCATCTAAGTTCAACTTCGGAGTGGATTCTTCTTGGCAAAACTTCCGGAATCTCACTCTCAGCTACAGGGGAAGCGAGCGTCAGGCCCCAAACACATTACAACTCTCGCTACGATTCTCCAAAGTAATGGAGCTTAGAGCTTCTGATGGTAGTCATGGCCCCAACATGTCTACAGAGGAAAGACTTAGAGACGTAGTGAATAGCTTCAACCAAACAGCAGGACTTCAAGCAAAACACAGAATGGACGAGGATCGCTACAAGGCATGCTACAACATCATAGCAGGCAGCTGTGAAGTAGTTTGGTTAACATACTAAAGATGTCTGTTTTTTTTGTAATTGTTTTTTTCGCTGTAGTACATGTTTCCCGGGGTATTTTTCAAGAACCTGTAGTAAAATATTGGTCCAAACCCTTTAGCCCAGGCTGCCAGGGAAGTCATCAGGCAGCATTTGGACAGGAACAAGTGGAACCAGTCGGCGTTTTCAGTCGAGCAATTCCGTTCTTTGCGTTGGCTGCTGAACACTGCCCCGAAAACATCCAGTTGTCCTGCAGAGCTACGTCGCTTCTTGACAGTCACAGAGCTTTCTCAAACCCTGCACCTAAAGCTAGTGGTTCACGCATACGCTGAAGCAGGGCGTCGGCTACGGCCATCAGCCAGACCCAAAATGAGATTGTCAGCCGATGGCTTTGAGAAAATGTGTGATTTCGCATGCATGTATGCGAATGTCTTGGTAGAAGCTCGCGGACTCGCTACGTGGTCTTCTGAGAAGGAAGATGCATTCCTCAAAGCTTTCTATCAGAAGACTCTAGCCTTGACAAACAAATAATAAAGCTTTTGTTTACAACTGGGGAGGTTAGTGTTTTATCTGGGGTTATTTAAAAGCAACGGGGATTTGATCTAAGGGATTACGCGGCTGAGATCGAAGCCACCATTGTGGCGAAGCTTCCTTCATGGAAGGCAGATCACCTTTCGCTGTGGACTGACTTGGTAGAGCCCCCATGTACCCCATGCAAGGTCGCTACAGCTGCTGATGTTGCTGAAATGGAAGATGAGGCTCAGGGGGCCAAATTTCGTGAAGTTCGCGCAAAGGTCAGCCAAGACATGGCAACTATGACGGCATACAATGCACAAGTAGCAGAAAACAAGAAGCGGGAGCACGTAGTTATGGTGATGCATGAGAAAAGCCAAATGCAACAAGGGAAGGAGTTTCTGGGTAAAAACAAAGTATTGCACAAGCTTTCTTTTGCAATCCTAGAAATGTTTTTCAGCGTAGAAATGCATATGGAGCAATCAATGGATGGGTTGGAAGACTGTGCTATTTGCAGGTACTTCATGTGTAAGTATGCAACACAGATATTTCATATATATATATACACACATACATCTATATCATCTATATTTTATGTGTGCAGGTGTAGAGTTCTGTTATTTGTTGAGTGTTTTTCTTTTAGCATGCTTCAATAACAACTAAGGCTATGCGAGACCACTATGCAAAAGCTTTGCCGCGTTGATTTGCTGGCCAAGAAGGAACACATGGACCAGAAACTTGACACAATGTTGCGCGCAACTGCTGCAAACAAGAAGGTACTGGTTTTCAAAACAGTAGGGAAAACATGGGTTTGGGTTTTGTTTTAAAATCCTTTGTTTACAAATTAAAAAGTGAAAAGGAAACTAGCCAACCTGTCAACTATGCAGGTGGCAGTGGATGATATTGATCTCATCCTGTATGTGGATTGCACCAAGTTGGGGGTGATCTCTCAATCTGAAGTCAACCACATTGGTGAAACTGCTGAACGGCTAATGTGTAGAAATCCAACCCGCCAGGGCCTCATTTGTTATTTTATCCCCCATGAATTTCAGACCTCATTCTTCTTGTCACCCAAAACAATTAGAAAACGTCACCACCACCTTTGACCCACTTTCTTTATCTTGACAAGGTTCCATTCTGATCTTGCTCCCACCTCTTTTGGTTGGAAGCGACAGCGGTGGCTCCTTGCGAAATGACATCAGGACATGGGTGGAAAAATGCATCCAGGAAAAGTTCATTCCACCAGCATCATGTTTTTCAAAAAGTGTTGAAGGGAATCATTAGTTTATTGAAGAAGAAAACCTTCATAACCACTCACACAGGAAATTGGAAGATAAATTGATTGCCCGCAAAATCGAGCTCAAGCCTTTCACATTGAATTTGGACCTTAGCGAGCTACATCGCAACCGAGATCTCCCTAGCGCTTTTGTTTGCTACATGGGCATTGTTGATTCAACGCTTCCATTGAAAGGAACAGCACATCGGGTGGTTCGTGGTTCCCATGATTCTGAATCTTCTGGCGTCAACATGTTTCCTAGCCAGAATGAAAAACCAGAAATGTTAATGACATAGTCCCACACCCATTGGTCTAATTCTACAGTTCATATTATTGACTAACTAACAGCTCTTACTTACAAGTAAACTTTTGCTGGATTGTTATCCCCTTAGGTTCTGCTCATCAAGCTTGTGGCTTCGACAATCATTGCCAGCAGGGGGGTTCCCTCCAGCATTGCCTGAGAAGGACTTCGTGATTCCTGGGGAAGCTTTTACATGCAACGACACACGTCGTAACTATAGTGATCTGCAAGAAACCGCGCAATGGCTGGGTGGTTCATCAGTCCCAAAGGCTATACTGGGTGCTTTGACAGGTAGGGTATGTATAGAAAAAAAACAAAATTTTTAGATGTTCCAATATTTGTTGAACAAGAAGGAACTGTAATGAAATCACAAACAAATCTGTCAGGTGATCGGAAAAAGTTCTATGGAGCCGTTGTTGTTCACCCCACGTGCTACGATGGTTGTGTAGAGTTGGCTTCTATGCAACTTGGGCTGTATGTCCTGGGAAGCACCTCAGTGCAAACAACCTACCAATGCTGCAAGGAAATCGTGAAAACTCATCTTTTGGAGGAGGGGCCCTGATGAAAATTGATATTCCATAGGTTTTGAGATGTAAACCTTTGGGTGTTTGGTTAAAACAATGTTTATTTTAAGTTCTAAGATAGCCATTTCCCAACATGTTTGGTCAGGCATGGAAAGCCAAAAGATCGCCCATGGACAAGTGCCAACCACAGTACAAGAATCAACCTGCTTCAGAGGATTTACCCCGATCAAATGAAGCACCAAATCTCAAGATATGTCAAATGTCTGGGAACCAGCTGATTTTGCCAAGGGATGTAAGGCACTTGTTCCTACAGTGCCCATTGTTTGGGCCAGATTGGCGTTCTTTCTTGCAGGAGTTTGATTCTCAGTGGGGGACACCTGCTGCTGCAACCCCTGAACGTGGTAGTACTGGTCAACCAGGGACCCCCAGCCCCAGCCCTCAAAATGTGTGCTTGGAAATGAAAGTGGAATCCGACTTCAACTGGGAGGGGTCCTTTACCAATGAGCCCAAAACCATGGAAGAGATCAAGTCAAAGTTTGGGGGTGATGTGACTGAAATGGTTGGCCCTGACCCCAACATCACATTGCTACTTGCTCCAGGCCCTATTCTTTATGCTGTTGCCAAGGAAGCGGTTACCCTCCAGGGTAACACTCCTATCATTGCTCATGGTGCAGGTGTTTGGCTGTTGGGGGACAAGGCCTCTGCCTTCAAAACGTCTAATCCCAATCGGGGAATCCCTTGTATATGGAATGCTGATGATGTTTGGGTGGTGATTGAGGAGGGGTTTTGCTTAAAATTCTGGATTTGTGTCGTGTTAACGGTGTTGTTGTTGTTGTTGTTGTTGTTGTTGTTGTTGTTGTTGTTGTTGTTGTTGTTGTTGTGGTTGTGGTTGTGGTTGTGGTTGTGGTGGTTGTTGTTTGTTGTTTGATGTTGTTGTCGCCTCCCCTTCATACAAGATTTTTGAGGGCAACCCCTGTTTAGGAAGGTGGAGCTGACAGTGATCTCATGACGTTGAGGCAAGCTCTACAAAAAATTGAACGTGGGGGACTGGTAGACTATACCCTTGGGGGCCACACTTGCACCCGCCCACCAGCAGTGACACAAGGCCACCAAGATGATTGCTTCACCATCTCCCCTGAACCCAACAACCCGCTCCTTTGGCGACCCAATGCTGTGCCAGCAAAGCACTTGAAGATGTCGACCATTGCTTCGAGTTTTCCCTGGCCAGCTTTGGAAGCGAGCCCACTGGTCTTGGTTTCTCTGATAGCGGTTAGGTATTATAATATATGTATATAAATACATATATATATAAATTGATATGTATATATATATATGTATGTATTGATTAATATTTAAATATATGTCATTATAATATCCCATATTTCTGAAACCAGTTCATTCGTCCCAGCTTTTGGATTACCAGTCGTCCTCTTTCCACTAATTTTGTAGTCCTTACTCTGCGGCATGCTTACTAAGGTTTGGCGACTACGGGTTTACCCAACAGAGAAGTGCGTTGCAGCTTGCAAACCCTTATGGTATCTCCCTGGGACCCTGAATTTGGGGAAAGGAAGGTCTCAACGGCTGGTTTGATTGCTAGGCTGCTGTTTTTGGTAGGGTACTTTGACACAGTTGCCCCAACTGTGCTCATGTGTGGTTGAGTGGTAGCAATGAAATTTGCAGAACCACAAACATCAACTCTTAGTTGATCATCAAAAACGTTGGATTGGACAAATCCTGCAATGGGAAAAAGGATCACAAAAGTAGATCTATTGTTGATCGCTCTTGGATTAGTTGTTTCAAAAAGAACTCTGTTTGATTCCAATGGCTATCACTGTTTGTTGTTCAAAATCACCTTTGCTGTTGAAATTTCAACACAGTTTCAATCATGATGGTGGGGAGGAGGATGCTGATGATTTAGATGGTGATGATGGTGTCAATTAACAACGATGATGATGATGATGATGGTGGTGATGATGATGATGATGCTGATGGTGATGATGATGATGCTGATGATGCTGATGATGATGATGATGATGATGATGATGACGATGAGGATGATGATGTTGGTGATCAAGTTTTACTGTAGCACATTTTGGTTCTAGTTTGACCCTCTTAGTGATCCTCTTGGCCTTACAGGGTAGTATCCATGCCGGTGTCCACCCAGATTGTGATTGATGATGAGCTTATGGAGTATGAAATTCGTAGCCCACAAGTGTCAGAAAGTACTGGTGCCAAAAAAAGCTTCCACGTGATTTCTGATACATCTCGACCTCCTGTTCCTGCTTTGTTCATTTCGCAGTGGAACCCCAAGTGTGCTGCTCCACCTGTTGAGCCTGCCTCACAGTTCCTTGACGTTTGTGAATCTATGACCACGGTAAGGTCCAAATTCCAAAATCCAATTTCCAAGTCGCAAAATCCAAACCCTCCAAAAAACAATTGGCAAAGTCACCTATTCCAAAATCTCATTTCCAAAACTAAGGTTTCCTCCAGAAGCTTATTGGACTGATGCTCAACCTCAAGAATATGTAGAGGAGAGGCAGGAGGACTCCTACCCTGAGACTGAGCTGGACACACCAGTTCCAGCCTCTAGTCACAATGGAGAGGAGGGGCCACGGGCGGGGGTCAAGCGCTCTTTGGTGTTTTCGGAAGAGTCTTTGAATGCAATTGTCACTCCTGAGAAAACATTGCCTGAAAACCCCCCAGAGATCCCACCACCTGAACCTGTTCAAGCACAGCCCGCCAAGAAGGTCAAAACCCAGGAACAGATTGATCGTCATCGACGCAACAGTCAGGCTTGGCATGAGAAGTGGGTCAAGAAAGGTGTCCCCAAAAGTGGGCATAACTCAGAACCCGCAGAACCTCAAAATGCAGAACCTGCGAATGTCGAATCTGATTTTGGATTTACTGTCAATTTGGAGGGGTCTTTGAGCGAAGCTCGAAATGAATTTGTGGCCAAATGGATTGCTGCAAGCACTCTTCCCCCATCCAATGAAAGGCGTACTAAGGCATTGGAAGCCTGGATGGCCAGTTCATTCCGTGCTGAAATGATGGCTTCCCGTGAAGGAGTTCAAAAATGATGCATTGATTGGTGTTTAGTTGTTTGGCATCGGGTTTCCCTTTCTAAATGGTCTAGAAACAAGTGATATGTGTTTTCCATTGTTTTCCTCATTAAGCTGCAACGATCACATTTTTTGTTTTTATGATGTCTTATATCTTCCAATCGCGGGATGCAATATGCCATCACAGCTGTTTTGCAACACTTCAGGCCCCTGCAGTGTGTTTGTCTGCTAGAGACCATGGGAGGTACACATAGTAGGGTGTCGGTAAAAAAAGTGTTTGCGTTGCACAGTCATGGATTGCAAAAAAGAAATCAAACACCACATCAACATTAGCAGCTTTTTTCAACATCACATCATTTTTTCCAGTAGTCTATCCGGTGCCCAGGTCGCACCTGCAACATCGCTTGTTCGGAAGCCTCTGTTGGTGGCCTCTGTTTTATTTTTGGTTTACCCAGTACTCATGGTACTCATGTCTCTGTTTTATTTTTGGTATACCCAGTACTCATGGTACTCATGGTTCTTTACCCAAACAAATTCTCACAAATACATCAAGTACAGATACATCAAGTACAGAAACAACACAAAGAGAACTAAGTTTTTTTCAAAACAGAAAGTCACCACCCCAAAGTGAAGGTGATAAAGCCCAAACACAAATTTTATATAGGGATACACGTAGTAGGTACATGTTTCAAGAAAAATGTCCATCCCACCAATCAGGCGGAGTGATTTTGATACCCAAAGAAAAATACATCAAATGCAGATGTTCACATAGATACATAAGTAGTACGTGGTTGTTTTAAAACAAGTTGTCACCCCAAATGATCAAATAAATTAAATGAATCATTCTTTACCCAAATGCGAGAACAGCAAATGCAGGTAGATCTCAGAGTTTAACAAAAACGATATGAAAAAATCTATTCATTAGTACACATGGTTTTTCAAAAAAAAAAAGACCATCCCACGAAGGATCAATGAATCTGCTGGTTTTTCCGAATCTTTATATTCTAAACATGATATCTTTATGATACCTTTCGGTTTTTTGGAGATGACAAGTTTGTGAAGCTACAAATGGGCTAGGTTTAATAGCATAATTTCAACACTTCCAGTTTGGAAAACTCCTTGAATCCATAAACTCAAACCCTTGGTGCCGGACAAACGTTAAAAAAAGAGATTTGGTCCTGGGCCGTTTTTCGTCCTTGAAGCTGTGCGAGGCGGTGCAACCCTTTGGATTTCCATGTTTGGATTTAGTATTTTATATGTATACTGTATACATGTGTTGGCCCAAACCATGTTCAGTGGAACATTTTTTCATGTTTAAGGACAAAAACAAAAAACTGTGTTCCAAGTCAGTCATGTCAGCAAAGATCAGAGATGATCATGTTTCATGATTGAAAAGATAGCGTCCACAAAAGCAGCAAAGATCAAAGATGATCATGTTTCATGATGAAAAAGATTGTGTCCACAACAACAGCAAAGATCAGAGATGATCATGTTTCATGATTGACAAGACAGTCACCACAACAGCAGCAAAGATCAGAGATGATCATGTTTCATGATTGGAAAGACAGTGTCCACAACTCCACAACAGCAGCAAAGATCAGAGAAGATACTTTGCATTCACTTTTTCTTTTAGTTGAGCCAGGGTTAGTTGTCACAAATCTAGGGTCAGATGCCACCAATGTAACTTAAATTNAAAATTCAACTTGAAAAAAATGAAAAACAACAAAAAAACAGAATCTTCATGATCGGGGGGGGTCGTTTTTTGACCCCCCCGGATCGTCAAGAAACAAATGTTTCTTCATGATCCCATGATGGGCCATGTACTGTCTTCATGATCGGGGGGGGTCGTTTTTTGACCCCCCCTGATCGTCAAGCTCCAACTAGCTACAAAAAGGGATCGTCAAGAAACAAATGTTTCTTCATGATCGGGGGGGGTCGTTTTTTGACCCCCCCTGATCGTCAAGATTTTGCCACAAGTGATATTTGCATCATTTTTCCGACAGTGGAAAGCTCTGAAAAAATGCCTGCGCGCTTGTGACCGGGGTTTCCCGAAAACCTTTGCCCTTTGAAATTTCAGTACAAAAAAGTTTCTTTTTCCTAATGGCCTGCATTTTTTTCTTTAAGTTGGTGAGGTGAATTATTCTATTTTTTTCCCTTAGATTTTTTGAAGTGAGTTATTTTGCTCCCATTTTTTTCCCTTAGATTTTTTGAAGTGAGTTATTTTGTTCCCATTTTTTTCCCTTAGATTTTCTGAAGTGAGCTTGTTTGCTCCCAGTTTTTTCCCTTAGATTTTCTGAGGTGAGTTTTTTTGCTCCCATTTCCCTTTAGATTTTCTGAGGTGAGTTTTTTTGCTCCCATTTTTTCCCTTTAGATTTTCTAAGGCAGGCCTGGTTTTTGTGAAAATTTCACTGTATTTTATTCATGTGTCTCAAAAAAAAAGGGCTAAGGTTTTGCAGGAAAAAATTCAGGAGTTCTCAGCTTTCATGGCTGGGTGGCTAAGGAAACAAATCTGTAGCGCCCAGTGATCAAACATCATTCTTGCTTACTTCCATGCGACTTTGGCGCCGTCAGACAATGGTGGCAAAAGTTTGGCACAATGAGAGGAATCCGTGCTGCTTCCATGCGACTGTTGCGCCGTCAGACATCGGTGGCAAAAGCTTGATGGAACTATTGCGTCCCTTGGAATTCCTGCCTGACGGCTAGGGCCAAAAGTTGAACGAATTCCGGGGTATACACTTGGCAATGTTTTGACAATTGAATCCCAGCTTCGGACCCCTGAATGACAGCATGTTCACCCTTACAATTGCATTGCAAAGGTGAAAACAATCTGACCACAGCTGTGCTGTTGGTAAGCAGCGTTGTGCGTTTGCGCAATGGCTGCCCTGAGTCTGGTGTCTTCAGCCCTACACGGCACTGGTCGAAAGTGACTCTGTGCACATTGGGAGTGCCAATCAGCCTTTGAACAGTTTGTCGTTGCCAGCTCGTGGCTCTTTGCGGATGTTCGTGGCAGAAGAATCGGCCGTTAGCGACTCTATTCTGCGCGATAATCATCGAAAAATCTAATAAGCAATGGGCCTCTTCAAAACGTTTCTTCTTCACTTGCGGGTCCATTTTTCCCAGATTCAAATTTTGTAACGGACTGTACATTGTACAAGGTGGGGATAGCATTGTGAAAAAAGGACAATGCGTCCCCACAAGGCGCATTGCTCGAGCACGGTCTTCAAAAGTCGTGAAGTCATATCCAGTCTGGATATCAAAACTGTATTGTGCTGGCAATCCATAACGCCTGAGCTCAACAGCAACGCGAGGAGGAGAGAAAAACTCCATGAACACGTGCCTCTGTGGTGCACTGCAGTCATCCTCGTCACTGGGAATAGTGATAGAGGTTGATGGAGATGGGCGTGCTCCCGAGAGTCGCATGGAAGGCCCCGGCTCAGAAATGCTTCGAAACAGAGTGCGGGTTATCCTGGCCGGTTGCAGATGACAATTATTCATAGGAAGGAATCTTAAAAAAATGATACAAACTGACTTGCACCTTGAAGGAATTGAATTGTGAATTGTACATTAAAAGAAAAAACATCAGTTTCAATTGGATATCAAGTGGCCCAGCCTCCGTCTCTTTTCTTCTGGCTGGTTTCCTTCTTGGTCGCGGTTTGCTCTGTCCCAAAAGTCCAGTGGCAAGGTCTCCTGGGAGTCAACCTCCACGACTATGGCTTCCGACATGTTAGTCTTAGTCTTTCAGAGCCAAAAATACTGTGGGGCGATCTTCCGTGACATCCTGGGTGACCACAGTGATTTTGGATGAAAAGTTACGGACCGGACATACATGTGTCTGTTACTGTGTTTTTTTTTAAATTTGTTGCTACGTCTAATGATGTAGTAAGAGTGTGACATATATTTGTTATACAAACGATTATTATACAACACCTTCCTGATGCTTCCTGCAAATTAACAAACGCTTTCTTATTTTTATCCACTTGCGTGCACCCAAGCAGTCTGGTCAGCGTTTAGGACCAATCCAGCTTTGCGGCGGCAAGATGCACACCCAACCCTGGAGTGACGACACTGGGAACACCCGAGTGACACCCCTTCAGGCATTGGAAGCCTTCCAAGTTGCCTCCCGCCCCGGGCCAATGCTTTTGGGCCTGGATGGGGTGGGGGGGCGGCTTTCGCCTTGGCCTTTGCTTTGGCCTTGGCAGCGGCCTTGGCTTTTGCTGCGGCTGCCGCTTTGGCCTTTGCGCATGCAGGTCTTCGAAATTGCTGGCCCGCGTCTCCAGCCTCGTTTTGTGGAGGTGAAGGTGGCGGTGAAGGTGGCGGTGAAGGTGGTGGCGAGGGCAATGAAGGCACCACGCTATCTACCTCTGAAGGTGGAGGGGATGGCAAATCAGGAGTACAATTGCCATCTCCCTCGCCTTCTGGTTTGTCTCTCGCTGAATGCGTTTCTGAGAATGCTGCAGCAGGTCTTTTGCGAGGGCGCCCCCTGGCTTTGGCCTTGGCCGCTGTTGC
>DF239033.1:0-68495 GCA_000507305.1 Breviolum minutum Mf 1.05b.01
CACACACACACACACGATTGCGGAATATCATGCAAATTCCTACAAATCATGATCTTGAAGATCAAGTGAAATTATGCTTCTGCAATTGTATGTCCTGAATTGGGTCTTTCCCCAGCAGACAAAAACTAGTCCAAATGGCAAGGAATTCAGCACAGTAGAGAAACACTCTTGTGTTGCAAAAGATAATCTTGTGGTTTGTAAGCGCATTGGTCACACCCGGTTGGTGCATGCATCACATACATCATAAATCTCTACAGTAGCCGTCGTAGGTTGAGGAGCTTCAACGACTGCAAGCAGCAGCGGAGGATGCGCTGCAATGTCAAGCACGTTTAGAAGCTTGGCAGTGTCAAATCAAACCTGCGGACATTGGCCAAGACCAATCTACCTGTGAAATCATACAACCCCCGACCCGGCTGAAACGATGAACCTTCAGATATATATGTATAATTACAATAATATGCGGACACTAGATTTGGATTCCACATGATCGTGATTACAGTCCAGAGACGAGATTAGGTGCAAACAACTTTGGAAAAAAGCTGTGATGCGCGGAAGAGTGTTGTGATGTTAAGTGGTTGCATGTGATTTGCATGTGTATGATTTTGGGAAGCTCCGATTCTCATGCCCATCTCTTTGAATGAAGGGTGGCCACCCGTTGCAATCACCTGGGATGGAGAGTTAGAAGATTGGGACGGCCATAAGCTGCAGATAAGTTTATTTGTATACTGTAAACGGAACCACCCGTTTAGATACGATAGAATCCAAAGATGCATCAGGATTCGTTCACAGCACCTCTTGTTTTTGCAGCTACGTGCCGTGATTCATTGTGGAACTGAGGTTTTCTGCAAGTTGGTGAATCACCTACTGCGTGAAGATTCTGTACATGCTTTGGTGAGGCAACAGTGAAGATTTGCGATCTTTTTCAGTATAGCCACATATACAGCTACCGCATATATACACACATATATGCATATACATTTAGATATATATATATATAATATAGATATATGTATATAATCAAAATGAAAAATAGGCTTTCCAATCCGTTGTTGTGAATGGACTGTGTGACAGTCTGTGTTTCAATAGTACTGATACAACAGGTGCTATGGTCCAAACATGTCCAATAAACTAAACTCCCGATGTTTTATGATATGAGTATCGGACAAAATTAGGTATGACCAAAGTAGATCAAAGTAGTATTGAGAGGGTCGTGGGGTTGCCATTGCTGCAAAACCGATAGGGACCCACCCTAAAACGATACCCAAAACGATACCATCAGGAAGGTTTGTACAAGGTGCCGCCACTGCAAAACCGATAGGGGCCCACCCTACTTAAGGATGTCCCTTCACCATGTACCAAATTTTGTCCGTAACTCATATGTAGAAGTGGATGGTTATATTGTCATACACCCAGGTGAACAAGTGCAGCGGGGGTAACGAAAAGCAAGCTCGCGAGTGTGCAAGTTTACACTTAGCACAGAAATATCATTGTTCATTTCTGTGCTAAGTGTAAACTTGCACACCCGAAAACGTCTAAGAACCGATAAGCTTGTCAAAGATGTCACAAATGCTATGTTTTTATTTTTTTTTGAATTTATATTTTTCCCATGATATCCCCATTTTTTCGTGACATACCCAAACACTTCCGTCCTGTTTCGCTTAGATTTCCGCTTTCATCTCCACCAGGTCTCAGGCCATGGCATTGGTGCAGATGGTGGAGGAGGCACCACACCTCTGTTGTTTTGCCTGGGAAAAACCTCGTTTACCTCGTTCACTTGCGCAAGTGATTTTGTTGGCACCAAGTGATGCTGCAGTCAAGGTGCTGTTCGGTCTCAAAGAGACCTCTATTGGAAATATAGCTCAGGCCATGGCCTGCCCCCCGGGAGGAGACACGTCAGAGTTTTCAGTGCAGAACCACCCAGGAAGTGAGATCCACTGTTACTGGGAGAGGATCATCCTAAACTACCTGTATACACCATATTGTCTTGACTGTCCAGAGCTTTGACATGCTGGAATTGCGGTCGTTGAACGCAACAGAAGATCATTTTCGAACGGAACGATCATCTCTCCTACAGATGTATATGCACATGGTTATGTATACCACTTGCCGATAGATAGAACAACGATATGCAATTTTCAAATTCTTGTTATTAGTACTATCTACAATCATCCATAATCTATATAATCATTATGATTAAGTTATTGATATTACATTAATGTAGCAGCCGTTCATAGGTAGCTACTCATCATCCCATATCTGCCAGGCCCATTGGACCATGGTCCTCGAGGCGCTCAAAGAGAAGCGCCGTCGCCAAGATGGCGGGGGTTCGGGAGCAGCCATCAAGCTGACCTTGGGGAAAAAAAAAGGATCTTCGGTGATCAATGGAATCAATGGTTGTTTGGTTGTTGATTTGCCAGGATCTGGTTGGTTGCTGAGTACTGTTTGGGTTTTGCGATTTCTGTTGCATCTTGGAAGTTGTCCGATTTGAAATATATACGGTTTCTGGTGGATCAAGTGACTGGATGTTGTATGCAGCCATTTTGACGCTTCAGCCAGCTGACAAGATGAATCAAAAACAGTCAGTGCGTGGACACGCCTCACTTCGTCAACAAAAACAACCCCAACATACAGCAAGTATCCAGATAAAGCAGCACCAGTTGATTTGATAGCACCAGCACCTGTTCCGATCGGCCGATGGATACGGATCACACATCGCAGATCTTTGTTTTTCTTTGTGTTTTCTCAAAGTCAGATGGCACTTGTTGGTCGAGATGACCCAACGAAAAAAGGACATGGACTTGCCTCAGACATTAAACAATTTGCCGCTTGGCCATGAGCAAAGAGTTCAAAGTCTCTGCTAAGGCCTTGGGAATGAGGTGTTCAAAACGTCCACATAGAAATATGTAGAAATGATTTTGCCAGCTCAGGTTTGAACTTCATTCCTCGATTTACACTTTAAAACAAGTGGGTTGAATGTGTCTTGTGGGTCGGACCTCTAAATATGTAGAGCTTTGTGAGTACAGCGCCATGGGTAGCAAAGACATTGGCAAGGGCTTGAAACATTCCAGTTGAATGAACTACCGATATCTACATTGTTTACATTCACGATGTGTACAGTTACTTTGCTTGGGAGTGGTGCAGATGAGATTCAGCACGTTTAGTGATGCCTAGAAATCTCATCTCATGACCCAATGATTTTTTTTCCGGTGTCGTTCTTGCATGGCAGCAAAATCATGCAGCCTTGCCAGGTAGATGCCACGGGGACTTCTAGGCCATGCTCCCTAACCAGGGAAGGGCATGTTCAACATCACCCTTTATCGGATGGAATTGAAAAGTTGGAGGAACATCGCTAGCTGTGTACTTGGCATGAAGCCAGGTAACATGCCCCTCCGCGTGGAATGATTGCTGCATTATTGTGGAGTTAAAACCAAAAAATAACCTGTGGATACTGTATGTACTGTATATGAATTATCATGAGCAGTTGCAAAATGTTACACTGCCTGAGGCAGTCTGTGGCACCAGTTGTCAAAATCGGGAAGGTCGTCACACCATTATACAACCTGTAGGAGGAGCTTGGCCAAACACATAGATGACATAGGCATCAACCAACTCTGAATTGAACTCCGCTCGTAAAGTCTGAGCCAGCTAAGTTTGACAGTCCCCACAGCAATAAAACGCCGTGAGATTGAGAATATAGGTAACATTGGCTTTGCGGCAAAACTGCATTTGTCTAATATGATTTCCAGTCGGCAAGCCAAAGCCAGGCACTCGATCATCCATCGCTGCCAGATTTGAAGCTGCCACTCGGTGCCAAGTGTCCCAAGTTGTACAGTTTTCCGCCAGTTGAGGATATAGATACTGTAAAAACACGACATGAAACAATTTTTGGCTTCAAACTTCAGGTGCTGGCATTGTAAGATCACGACAACTCAAGCTCACGTAAAATCTGCCAAAGGCGCAGAAGTCAGCTCCAGCGAAGACCTCTGGAACGACAGAAATTGCTTGGACCTGGCATGAGGAGGAGCAGCAAAGTGGTGAAACGTGTTCAGCTCACCATGGTGACATGTTTTGCTGGGAAATTTGGATCAATTTGCGATATTTGATTTTTCTGATGATTTTGATTCACATGCAAATTTATGTAACATATATCATCCAGTGCGTTGACACTACCGACTATCTTGACACTTCGTTTGACAACCATCCAAACCCACCGATCTATTGTCTTTGAAGATCGATTTATCCATTTGGATTCGTTTGGAACCTAATATGATAATTTATTGCTGGAGAGAGAGATGTAGATGCTCAGTCTCGGTGAAGTGTCTCAAAGCTGATGTATTTGAAGTTTGGTGGCCTTCACGAGCAAGCCAAGAATGGTGAATGGTGTGGATGGTCATCACGTAACACCCCACGTGTCATCAGCTTACTTTGAATGGTGAAAACGTTGAACTTGTTCGCGCAGGAGGAGAGATCCCTGCCACTGTTGCTCCCCGTGGCTTTGAAGAACAACTTTGCGGATGGGGCATCTCGGCAAGATTTCATCAGGATCAGGGGATACCGTTCAACCATGCTGACCAAGATCTGGGTGATTTTTCATATTTCTGTCGCATAGAATGGATAAGAACACCTAATATAGTTGCTGGATGTTACTTGATTTATCCTAGAAACTTGTAGGATCTTCTAAGTTTGCAGGCATATCTCTACGTACGCCATGGCGCACAAGAGAATCCTAAGGTGTAAACAGCAGATATCCATTTAATCATTGTCATATTGTACTTATTTTTCAGATAGATATATGAAAGAAGCGATAAAGAATATCAAGGCGCATGTATAGATGCCACAACTCCCCGAAAAAAAAGCAGTTTAGTAAGATGATGAGAGACCAAGACATGGGACTTGCACCGTCTATGAATCTATTTTCCATTTGGTACTGGTATGTATCCATTGGTTGATCCTGCGGCAAAGTTTTTCCCCACCAAGCCTCACTGGCAGCAACAGGCCCTCATTAGGGTGAAGTTCGTTGAGAAGCCTGATGTACCGTCGCTCGGCATGACCTAAAATAGAGCGAGATGTGTGAGATTGTGTAGCTACTCTTTTTGTGGGACAACAAGCTTGGTGGTTGTGGATGACACGATGATGCTGTCATATAACAATCCTGAATATGATAGATTGTGCGCGATCACCATGCATATTTGTGTTATGTACGTGCTCTTTTCTCCTACATGCACCAGTACAAATATATAAATAGAATATATATGTAGATAGAGACACTATACATATACGGATCTTCATGTTCAAAGAAGAGTCAGTGTCAATTTGCTATGTCTCGGCATTGCAAAAGAAACTCATTGCACCTTGCCGAACTAATTGAGGGAGAACCTGAGAAGCAAACCCCTAGATGGTGGGGTTCATCCTTTGGAAACATCCCCGGGTAGCATCAAATGACATCGATATGCCAGGGTTTCAGGCCAAGTCCATCCAATCTCAAACGCCTCGATTGATGATTTGATTTCCCAAGGTTCTTTGTGCGGGCGAACGATGAAACTTGGTGAGCAACTGCTTGGTATAGGAGTGTTCAGCCAGAGGAGTTTTGAAAGATAGCGACATTATGGGAAGTTGGAAGCGGAACTTGGATTGGTTTTTTAAATTTGCTGCAACTGAATGACAATTCCTGCAAAGAATCTTCCCCCCTTGTCTCGCAGGTTTGTGTCCGAAATCCATGCCAAACTCAATGGAATTCCTGTGAACGATTCTATGCTGACCATCTCTTTTGCATATCCTTTGGCGAGCTCGACTTTGCAAGTTGTGAAGAAAACACGTGGAAAACAAACACCTTGCTCCAAAAAGCGCTGATGACCTATGAAAATCCCTTCAGTTGGGGAAGGAACACCTGTGGTTTTCCTCACCAGGGCTGAACCGATCATCCAACCGATCATCAAAAACTAGAGGTGCGGGTCCACGACCAAGGAATACTATTCAGATCGGTTGAAGACTGGAGCGATCTCCATTACCAAGTCTATCCTCAACGCAGCTTCTTGGCTTTTTGCAATGCTGAGAAATTCGTTCAGTCGTGTTCTCACATCAAGCAGTTCGCATGTACACATCAGCCTCGCGCTATCCCTTACTGTGATATTGCAGGTTGGAATTCCTGGCAATGACAAGCGGGCAATGCTTGAACATGCAGATGAAAGTGAGCCTTGTCAATGAGAGTTGGGCCTCGATTTATCACACTGCAGACTGGGGGCATTGCAGGGTTGTTGAGACTATCTAGTGCTGAGGGGCCGGAAAAGACCAGATTCAATAGGGCATGAACATTTAGTGGCTGTTTGGAATCGAGCAGCCAGTGGTACTGTGATGCTTGCGAAGCAATCACTTGTCATTGACTTGACCAGCAAGGGCTGGTGGATTACCATAGAAACCAAAGGGCCAAAACAGAGAGCTCAGTCTGTCTTTGATAAGCTCAGGATAGCCCTCCCAAAGCAGCAGGGGTTCAAACCATCAGTCAAGAAGGCCCATTAGGAATTCACCCAGCCTGCAAAAGCGGCTTGTGGAAGCCTATCAAGCTTTTGGATAAGCGCGTGCCATTTACAGGGGCAAACAAATACATGATATATCATGACAATCCCGCCAACCCCCAACCCCCTTCAGAAGTATCTGGGCAAACACATGCATGCTTCAAAAAATTGGTATCTTTTTACTTTATGACCCAATTTCATACAGCAACTAATTTGACATCCATGTTGTTTCCCCCCTTCCTGTGAAACCACAGCTTTCCTCAGGACATCATGTTGCCACGTATTGCTCCATCTACTGAGGCAGCTATGTTGAAACAGATGGTCATGGTCATCAGCAATGTCTTTCTGTCGAAACGTCAGCTCCTTAAGTGGAGGAAACAGCGGTGAAATTGGAAGTCAACTTGAAGGTTGCGACTTGATGGACTTAGACGGATAGAAGGATACGTTGAAGCAGAGTTGTTTTGATGTATTGTTGTAGGTTATTTAGTATAGGTTTTCAACATTGGAAGATGATGGAACGCGGTTCCTACTTGCTGGACCTACAGAGCAGCAGATGTTAGAGAAGCAGACCACCAAGGGGACTTGTGGCACTTGCAGCTGGCCATGATGCAGCAGAGGTGGGATCTGCTTTTTGAGTGTGCGCATGGTCCTGGCTTTG
The DNA here is from genome assembly GCA_000507305.1 of Breviolum minutum Mf 1.05b.01. Lineage (NCBI taxonomy): Eukaryota > Dinophyceae > Suessiales > Symbiodiniaceae > Breviolum > Breviolum minutum. The sequence goes on from DF239033.1 coordinate 7,171, forward strand.
GGATCTTCAAAATCTCGATGGGCTGAAAGTGGCATTTTTTTCTTGTACTGGTATTTAAGTTCCGGGTTCCTTACATAGTGTGCATGTGGACAACTGGCAGCTGTGACAGGGGACGAATCATTTATTGCGGCTACAGCCAAAACTTTTCTGAACACGTGCCAAAGAGCAGTATTGTGCCTTGACTGACTGGATTGTCTTGTAGGGGTTACTGGGGATGGTCCATTGAGCTCGTAGCTCACGTTTGCATGAAGATGTGTTCTTTGCCGCTCAGTGCCTTGTATCTGTGAGCAGTTGTTCCAGTAGATGGTCCATTGCTGTGAAATGGAAGTACTTGTTAGATTAACTATGATCTTTAGTCCCATAGAGGAGTTGTGTCCCACATTCCTGTTCTGAATTCCTGTCCATGTCATTTCTCTCCACACCCACGGATCCCCGAAAACATTGCAAGGAGAAGCTCCTTGGCATGGATGGCAAGCCAATCTTTTGTGGAAGCGTTGGAGTCAAAACCGACGTGGTTTTTAGGCACCGCTGTCAGTGAACATATTCAAACTGGGCCGGATCACTGGATCACTGATGTGTGTGAGGCCACATGTTTTTGGGAGGGGGATTGTAATTAGATATTTCATGATATTTCACGGGGCGAGATGCAAATAGTTATATAGATCAGCTTGTCATGAACTTAGGATAACTCGGGTAGGAGATGGTAGGAGTATCTTACCAGACATGATATGAAATTCAACTGCCTTCCGAATGGATGTAGGAGACCAATGTCGTTTGTAACTGCGTTGCCCGTTTGCAGGTCTTCCAGTGCGCACATGTTCCTCCTAATCGAGGTAAGTGCTGATTTGTCTCTTGTTTGCCTTGGTTTAAGTGCGAAGTATGGATGAGTTTTGGTTTGGAAATGCTCGGAATTTCAGCACTTGAGTAGAAACCTTGAACATTAGCTGGCCCCAAGTAGGGAACACGCACAAGATAGGATCTGTGGTTGTGGAAGCTGTGCACCAGGTGCTCGTGCAAGCGGAAGTAGGTAGAAATCATGCTGATGTTGAATTTGCGATTTGGGGAGGTGTTTCTGACAAGAAGCGGCCAGCATGTAAATAGTGTTGTCAGTTAAAACGCAAACAGATTTACACGTTTTTTTTTTTCCAGCTCACCTGGGATCTGGTATACCATCTGAGGTTTCAGTATGGCCTGATGGGCCTTCCATACTGGCAAATCCTGCTGGATTGTTTAGGCACACCATCGGGACCATCGTTTTGCTCTTTCGAATTGTGTTGAAGCTCAAAGTCTCAATGCCTGTTGAACCTGCAGGATGGGATACATTTTGGATGTTCAGGACATTTTTGCCACAACATTTCCTGACTTCCAGAATTGTTGTAGCACCACTACCGCCAAATCAGAAGTTGATATTCTAAACTTTTGTACTTTGTGGGATGTGTTATTTTTTAAATATTTTTTTAGGGGGGAGCCTTCCAGGTCAATGCATTGAGCGTGTGTGCGTGGCATCTGGTACGCGGATGAGTGTCTTTGCTGGATGATTGTGGTTCCAAAAACACCGAGGTTTGGGGTGTTTTTGGATGTGCCTAAACTATCCTAAACTGCAGTGGTTTTTTCGTCAGGTCACTACATCCGCGTCCTCCTTTTTGCACGGAGGAAGCCAACGGTGGGTGTGACGCCTCTGCGCAGTGCCTCGTCCACGCGGAAGGAGTTCAGTGCGTACGGGCCGCCTGAGAACCACCAGGACTGGAGGGGATTGGATGAGCGACAAGGATGTTGTTCACAGTTGGAGTTATGCCATGAATTGCAGTGAAATATAATTTATATAATTGATATGAATATTATGAATATGTGGTGTTATTTGATATTTTTGTCTATGTCTTTTTGTTTTTCTCGAAAGATTTCCAGAGCGGACAACATATCGTAGTCACTCATGGTTCAAGCATTTTCAAGCTATATTATCAGAATAAGTAGCGTTTCTTTTTGAGTTTGATGCACAGTGTGAAACTAGGACAAGGTGAATCTTTGGCAGAATCCTCTCACACATTTCTTCATGACCAGAAGCACTAGATTGACACAGGACTACTACGATGTGATTTTCGAGGGCTATGCCTCAGCCATGCCCTCCCCACATGAGCTGCGTAGCCGTGTGACTTGACAACACAGTGAGACATCACGTGGTGGGAACTGAATGAAAATACTAGATGATATTATGGTAATATATGATTTATATGATTTAAATATTAAAGAATTTGGAAAATAATTGCAAATATATGGCGTATATAGAACATGATGAACATGATGGGAATTGGAAGTTGATCTCAGATCTTATCATTCCTGGTCTCAAGAGGTGAAGAGTCCATTGGGATCAAATGAGGTGTCAGCAATTTTCCTGACCCTCCTGGAAGAGGAGAAGAGTCTCAACTGCAGATGCTATGGGGCAGGCTTGTATTTGTGATGAACATGATTTGAGATGAATCAACGTGAAGGAACTCAATACAACTCCAAAATGGTATTTGACCCAACTACCAAGTCTTATTTCACAGGTAAAAGGTTTGGCTCGGGTTCAGAGGTGCAAGAGGGCTCAGCAACATTCATCAACATCCGTCTTATTCTTGCCTCAGGAAATACCAGAGAGACCCGGAAGAGTGGGTAAGGCAACAGAAGGAAACGCCGCCAGATCAAGGGGCCTCTTGGCAACAAGATTTGAAATCAAGGCATCCAAGACCCTGGGGTGACTCCAATTAACGGTAGTTGGGCAACCAAGCATTTTGCTTGGAACGGTTCATCTCCGTTCCTCCTCAGTTCGGGAGCCAATTTTTGGGGGACAACAAGTCAACAGCTACCTAAGGCTAGCCCTTGGGGACGCATGAGAGCTGGTGAGTTGGTTGAATCAGAGCAAGGCGGAAGGGCCTTGGAATTCTTTCTCCGATCCGTTGGATCCCTATCCGATTAATTGATTCTGATGTTACTATAGCGACAGGTGATCAAGAGGTCAAGGGGTGGGGTACGCGTCTTTTTAAAGGTTTTTTTAACGATTCTTCGAGCAATTTTTGAGTGTACATTTTGGCAACTGGCGCCGACCTATGCAGGCAACTTTCTGGAGTGTTTGAACTTGGCTTTGAACCACTTTGACCAGCACCACTTAGATCGTCTTTTGAAAGTCAGTGGCCAGGCGCTGCGTTTGGGGCGAACAAAGGTTTGGGAAAGAGTCCAAACTTGCAATTTCAATTCATGTTTTTTCAAGCCCGCGATTTTCAGTCAACACTTCAATAATATTCAATAATCATATTCTCTTCTCAGATTGGTATCTCAAGGACCCGCCTGCCTCCTTGTGCAGCACAGAAGCTTGCACAACAGGTGGTGGTCATCATGACTGCTGGATGCGGTTTGATCCGAACCAGAAGCAAGGAGCTCTACCTTTTGACCAATCGGCGATGCACCTTGACCAGCTTGCTTCTGCTGTGGTCTCATCACTGGATGACATGCAAATTATTGTGTGACTTTTTTTTGGGGGGAAATGCTTGATTGCACTGTATTAAGCCCCGGTTGCTTCAGCCAAATGTAAGATGGAAGGGCCATGCCTAGACTTTTCAGCAGAAACTAGAGATCGTGAGTTCATTGAGGGATCTTATGATGGACTGGTGACTGGGCGACCTTTTATGGGTCATCTTGAGCCCCAACCCTGGCTCCAGGCATTGCAGCAGGGCACACCTCCTTCCGCCTAGTGGGAGTGAAAGATCCGCCTTGGCATCGTGTACCATGGATCCAATGGCCAGGACGAGCGGGGAAGTTTGAGGGAAACGTCCCTTGGAAATGTGTTTGAAATGATCGAAACGTGGATGTGTGGATGGGGCTAGTTTCAACACGTTTTTTTGAACTCCGTGCAGGCAATCGAAAGCAGGCAACAACTTCAATAGCCTACAGTGAACTGCATCCATTATGGCGTTTCAAAATCAGGATTCAGGAGGTGAGAGGCCATCATTTCGATGAGATACGAATTGTTTGGTCCAGGAGGCCCTACCTTCGGAGATTTGGTGGTTCCTTCACAGTTCCCGAGCTGCAAAGTTTGCTGTTTCACAAAGGCCAAGGGAAAATGGCACCGGAAAAAAGGAGGCCTTTCCCAACAAAATCCCAACTCAGCTTCAACATGTTTCATCCTTTTTCCATTTTCAGTTGCCTTGTTAGTTTCGAGAGGGTCTTGAACTTGATTGCCATGCTGGACTTTGAGGCCACCGGAATGGGAAGGTGACCGCTTGTCACCATTCCCTTCGTGGTTGTCGTACATTCCATACCAGGAAGGGGGCAGGGGGGCAGCAGTGACAGAATTATTGGCATCAACAGCCGGTGATTTTTTGCTGTTGATGATTGCTGAATGGTACAATCTGTATAAGTATAACATTGGTCAGTAGAGCCTAGATGATGCAAGGTGAAACATTGGCAAGCCTCAACTGCCCGCTTCAGGAGGCTGTCTTCTGCCCTTGCCTTGACAACAAAGAACCTTGGCAGTGTTTGGTTTTCTCATCTAAGAAAGAGAGATTGAAAATGGAAAGGCCCCAACAAGAAAGTACCCAAATACCTCTTGATGGCAAATTCATATAATTTTATAGATACATTTTTCTGAAGGCCCAGTAGCCTTCAAAGGGCACATGATCCAGGCAAGGTCCAGTTCTTCATTTGGATGTGCTCTCTTGAGTCCCAATTTATTTGTAGTCCAGCAACTTAACATAACTTTAACAGTTTATTCTTTGACATATTTGGTGCTTCACCGTTGCTGGAACCATGGTTTCGGGCGCCAAGGATTGGGTAAAGGCAGGCTTCCTGCCATTGCTCGACTCGCCAGTGGCATCCAGCCTGCCCCTGCCACCAGTGCCTCATTGGAACAACGAGATTTGCACCTTGCAGGAGCAGCCCAAACGAGCGATGCAGGCTGGAGATGGATCCGAAAGATGAAATTCCATCCGTTCTCCTCCAAAATTCATATGCAGAAAGGTAGCATAGCATCAACATTCAGATCATCGCAGGGCTAAACAACCAACTTGATTAAGGTGCTTCAGGCAAAGTAATTAAATTGATGAGTTCTAAATGTACATCCCCAGCTTGTGACATTTTGGTCAGGCGCTCCCAGAACTGTCTCCCAAGTCCATGCCCAGTTTCCCAGACAGCGGGCCAGCGTGGCTTGGCTTTGACTCCAGAGGCCACAGAAGTAAAACTGTTTCGGATCTGAAACATATTGAAACCTGGTGCAGAACGAGTCCTTTTGTAGGTGAACTTGTTTTACCATATCAATCCACGATTTGAGAAGGTCATTTAGTTGGAAGGACAGATCTGGATCCATACACCACACCACAAGTGTTCGAAAGTGGTGAGGTTAAGATCTTTCCGCATCTCTTCCAATCAGAAGACCTGGGATGAGATCAGGCGCCATTTCGAAACCCATGGTGACATTCCATGTGACAAGACTTGTGAGGCAAGGGCTTTCGGCATGCCAGTATGATACATTCGTCCGTCTTGTTGTATGGACTCAAAGGCCAAACGCCATATGTTCTTACTACAGTATGTAATCTAGGACCATCTCGGCCCAACAACGGGCAGTACCATTTAGAGGTTGAAAGGAAGTGGTAAGGAGATTCACTGTCACAGCAAGCCGCGAGGCTTCCACGATTGCGAGCCCACCTGAGTAAATCCAAACAGATATGCGACTGCTATGCACCAGCAACTCAACAATGAATTGGCTCATTGTGGATGTGGGTTTGCGGCAACAGATGATCGCAATAATTAACGCACACTATTCACTACTTTCTAAGTTGGCTCTAAAAATAGTGTATACATATGTAAATGTATGTAACCTAGATGGTTGTTTTGGCAAATGTTCCATCCATGGGATGCTGCTTGCAAAGCAACAACCTGGAGTGTGGCTTGTGCAGTCATTCTCATGGATTCACCCCAATGGAAAAGGTGTGATTCTCATGTTCAAAACGCCATGTTTTGAGGTGACTTACTCGGTAAATCCTGAGCGATTTCAAAGCGAGGGTCTGGAGCCACAGGGCGGTTGGACAGTCAGGTTTGTCATTGTCAGGCTGATCTGGTGGCGTGACATCTGGTTTGTCATCTATGCATTTCATGACATTGAATGATCTTTAGGAACACGGATTGCCGTGTTCAAACTCCTAAGCAAACTGTAAATTACAGTGATGTGACCTCCTGGACAGCATATATGAAGTATGAAGGCTGCTATCCCTAAACGATTTGCCGCAACCCCTTTGGCTCAAGAGTGAAGGGATTTGCGTGTGTTTCAAGCTCATTGTCCGTTTCGGTTGTGCTCAGAGGCTCCGTATCATCCCTGTGTTGTTTCAGGGTGTGCGGCACAGCCTGTGCAACTCGTGTGACTGACCTGGTTTCGCTGCGAGAATTGGCGGTGGCAACGCAATTGTGCCTCAGACTTGCAGTTTGGGGGAGTTTCGACCATAAGAAAACATACGAAGGAAGAGATGGAAGAGGCTTCACGAGGGTTCTACGATTCATTTCACGGATCTCTTCCGACCCTTTGCTTTAAATATCATCAGTCAATGCTACCAAAATAGTGCTGCTCTGGATGAGGACTTCCCACCCATCACAGCTCTTGTGATTACACGTGATTGGAATTGGACCGGTGGCACACATCATGTTTCCGAACATTCCGAAGCAATTTTGAGGTTGCACCTCCGTCGCGGCTTGACACGGAAGTGTTGCGCGTGAGGTCCCTGGGAATTTGCTTCAGTAGGAATCTTTTGCACTTGGAATGCATAGGGATCTTTGCGGAATTTTTGTTGCCTTTAAAAGGTTAGCGGTTAGAGGTTCTGGCTGCTGAACCGAGTTCAGAGTTAGCGTTGAACTTGGAAGCCAGGGAGTCTTCTTTTGTGATCCCTATGACGAGAACCCAGCGGTCTTCATTCAAATCTTGTCTTAAACCTTGCACCAACCGTTAAGAAGATAGCATTGCAAAATTCTTGGTATTATGTAGCATCAGTATATATAATGAAGCTACACATTCATCTTTACGAGTGGTTTCTGACACGCAAAGAGATTGGCAATCACCAATGGTAATCACATTGATCATGATCCATTTCGATCCATCGGGATCCATCATGCACTTTTCTTGGCGTCTTGTATCCCTGGTATTCCAGGCCGGAGCAGGAAAACTGCTCCCGAAGGCATCAAGATGATGGACATTGAAAACTTTGTGCCTTGGCTCAGATGGAGCGAATGTTCCAAGTTGATGCGGGGAGGCGGTGGTTTTGGGAGGACACGGGCACTGTGTAGACCTGCACGCGCTGCCTATCTGTCAGCAATACCATGCACCCAGAAAAACCATAGAAAACCACTGCGGAAGGGGTCGGTGAAAAAATGCAGCTGACTGCTGAGGTTCTTTGTGATATGTCATCCGCAAGATTTCCAGTCTTGCATGCTAGCCCTGGCATTCAGAAAATGTATGGTGGCCAGGGCACGGGTGACTTCTTCGATGCTTGGCATGTAGATGACTGTGCCATTCATGAAGGGACTGGGAGTCGAGGAGTGACGCGGGCCGTTCGGGCACGGCCATCAGCTGGCAAGATTGAGACCACTGACTGTGGCCACGCCAGGTCAACTCTCATGAGAGCTACTGTCAAGGTTTCCTTTTTCTCATGGCTTTTCTGATGGACCCTCATTTCCCCAAAGGTGGCATTCAAGTAATTATAAGATCTAGTGGTGAGTGTGAGGGGTGTCACTGGTGCTCAGTGCCTCCAGTCAATCCCTAGTGTTTCAAGGACATGATGGAGGTGAAGGGAAGGCCCGACAGCCTCTATGAAGCCTCTTGGACCCACTGGGCTACTCGGGGTCTAATCTGGCACGGTCTTCCAGCCTTTTGAGATGCTAAAATGACATCCCATCCAGTTGAACCTGAAGCCCAATGACTTTCAGAACAGGATCCCTTAAGAAAATGTCATGCCAACATGGCGACCCCTTTCTCTGCCATGAACTCGGAGTAACTTATTTGGACGTAGGCATACTATTCATAATCAGATATAATCAGTTCTTTTAGTCATATGTCATACTATTGGAGACGAGCTACAGGGTTCTTGGTGTGATTCTGATCCACCAGCAGATGAGGTTGCTCATGCAGAGATGGGCATCGTGGACATTGACGATAGGATGAACTTCTTGAACCAAGAGGCCGGAAATCGTGGAGATGTGACTTGTAGAATGTGTTACAGGCTAACGCCACGTCATTTGGCATATCATAGTGTGGATATTTGTTTCTGAATGCAAAGGGAGCTGATCATAGGTCATAGAAGGCGCAGAAGCCTAGAAGCAGAATAAAGGTAGGGTTGCAGCAGAGGCGCACAAATGGTACATCACGTTTACCATGCGCAGAGTCAAACAGGTCGTCTTATAAATGCAAAGTCACCGGTAGATGGCACTAAACCACCGTGTTTGTCATGGTTCAGACCGGCCGTGGTGCAGGTCAAGAACTATGCTCAGACAGTGTTGCAGGAGCAGCCTGAACACGCCTTGCTCTTCATTAATCAGAAGAGCTCTGGAGAAGTGTTCACCTGCGAGCCGCCTGGCAAAAGGTATGCAAAAGTTGTTGAGGCACAGGGAAAGATGGAAAGACCCTTTTTTGAGAGAGTGTCACTGTCCAAAGGCACCTGCATGCCCTAGGACCTAGAATTTCTAAAATTCAAGGCAATCCACAGCTCTGCTTAGCGACTGAAGTTCCAGTAGGCCATGTAGCTCCATCAAATTAATGTAAGCATTAGTGGGGCGGTGCTTGGCTGCGGCTAAGGATGCAAATTGAGCAAAAGTGACTTGGTCGCATGTGAGTGGTGAGATTTTGAGTGCAACGGGAGTCCATGCTGGCTTTGATGTTCAATATCAATCGATTACTTGCAAGCAATGTGATATGATTAAATTAAGATCAAAGATAATTAAGCAAGCTGGGCACCGATTGCATCTGATTGTCGAACTTCGCCTTGCACAACTGATGAAGGCCTGACTTCATAACTTTGGTTGATGTTCTATCATCCCAGCATCTGCAAGGGTACTTGTCAAGATGATCCGCACGCTTTTGCCACCTTATCCGGTGGTCAATTGCAGGCATCATCCAGAAATGGGTTGGTCATATTTGGTGGCCACCCATCGCGATGTCACGTCTGCATTGCCTGTTCCGCGGCAGGAGTTTCAGCACTGTAATGATGGGTACCCACTACAACTGACACACAGGATAGGCACTACTGTAGGCTCCTTTTCCTTTGTTGTATGTGACATGCGTTCCATGGCAGCAGACTGGTGCGACTGTACCCGGTCCTGAACTATCCAAAAATCCGCGCAGAACCAGAGACCCAAAAGCATCTCAGAAGTCAAGCGAGATCACTCTCCTTGTAAGGGATTGTAAAGGACGTGGCGTCCTACCTGTAGCTGTAATTTTTGTCCATTCAGAGTTTTTTTTGGTGATTTAGCATCTGACAATCGGGTTGTTGAAAACGTATTTTTTATTTTGTAGTCCAGGGACGCCCAATGGATGTCCAGGGTCCAAAAAGCTGCCATGTGTTCTCGGCATTTATCCTTAGGTTTCTGACGTGCTGGAGGCAGCACGAAGTCCAAGCAGCTACAAGTTGCTTCGGACCCAATGGGCACAGCAACGCCAACCCTCTAGGAACTCAGTGCCTGGGACTTGACATGAAGAGTTGACCACATCTTGCAGCAGTTCGATCGAGAGAAAACTATAGTTATAGTTGATAGAACACTGAGCCATATCAGCCAGTTTGCCAGGTTTTCTCCGGCAGTATCATGATTCTATCTTCTAATGCAATGTTATAGTTATAAATATGATGTAAGGAACTAGGTTTTCCTGGGAAGTGCATGTAGATGATGTTGATATTGCTCACCTTGCTGTGATGGCACAACTTGACGATTTCATGCTGGCTCCGACTGTTGCTGAGGACCGGGAGTTTCATCAGATCCTTGGCTCGTGAGTTTATTTTTTCCCAAGATAGCCATGGCTATAGGGGTTCTTACTTCCAGTGGTAGGGGCATGTGGGTTGCAACTTTTGCAGAGGGTGTCATGCTGTTTGGCTGCCATGGCTGGGTGCCATGTTTGATATTTTAGGTGTTTGTGGCATGCCTAGGTATTTGTTATGCCACTTTGTTTGGTGCCATGTTGGTGGTACTTGTTGCCATCGTGCCATGTTTGGAGGCCTTTTCGGGGTGTAATGGCTGAGTGCTATGGCGGGGCGTCATGACTGGGTGCCATGTTGTGATATGTTGGGTGTAATGGCTGGGTGCATCTGGGTGCTATGTTTGGGTTGGCTGGATGCGTGGCCGGGTGCGATTGCTGGGTGCTGTCGCTGTGTTGGGTCGGCTGGGTGCCATATTGGGGTGGGCTTGGTGAGCCATGCCGGTCAAACACGTAAAATCATTCATTAATCATTTATTTGTTGATATTTATTACATTTTAATACGCTGTTCGGAGCGTATGCAAGCCAAATTTTGTTGCTTTTGATCAGGATATTTTTTTTAGAAAAGGGATGTGCAAGCTATACAAACATGTTTTCGCGGTTTCTGATTGTGCGATCCATTTAGACTGACTGGTGTATATGTAAAGGGATGTTGTTCCGGCATGATTGGTCTCGTGGAGATGGCGCAAATGGATTTATATGAATGAAAGTTGGAAATTTCCACAGATACGGTGGATCAAAAGGCGTGACACGGCCCTTTTTAAACAAGCGGATATGGAGTCAGCTGCGTCTACTTGCAACCACTGGGCAAATGCTGAGGATTGTCCATGCCGCTTGGCGAGCCACTTTGCTGAAATTTTGGAACCTGGCTAACATGTCTAAGAGGCAGACAGTGTGCTAGAACAAGGCCACAGGTAGATACAGGAGGAGCACAATGAATTAAGCAAATGGAATTGACTGCAGTTTTTTGATTAACCACCCTTCCGCCCGAACAAAAAGCAATGAAACCTAGGTGCCTTGGCACTGCAATCTAATAGACTCATCATAATTAGGTCATGTTTGGTTGCCTTAAACCCTCTAGAATCCGAACTGGGACCCCTCAATGGGCAGGAGAAGATCTCCAAAACCTTGGTGGACGAAAACTCCTGCGGCAAACCTCAAAAAGCTCGTTGTGTACCTTGGGCCGTGAGGGTTTTCGAAATGAGAAGACATGGATTTTCTGCTGAAAATCAATGAAAATCAGGGAACTGATGAGCTGACCGTGCTGACCTTTCAGAAGGTCATATCACAGACATACAGACATGTTGCAATAGTATGATTTTGTAGCGCATCCTCTGAGGTATGACATGTGTGTAGATCCCGAGCCTTTTGTATATGACTCCCTGAAAATGTTCTTTCAGGCAGAAGTGGAGACAATTGCCAGCGTGAGCATCTCGCCGCCGCGGTGTCGGGGAGCAGCTTTCGGGTAGGATCTACATAAATTCGGTAGCAGTTTCACCTTAAATTTTTCATCATTGAAACTCTTTAGTTGTAAAAGGGGCCTTCAAAACAACAGACATTGTGAATTCCAGAGTGAGAGCATCTCGTGCAGGTGCAGTTGGTGACTTCACGAACAAAGTGGGCTCCCCAAACAGGGCTTCTTTATCCATGCTTGGCATACCATCCCAGGCACCGCATGCTCCATGTCCAGCCTTGCTCGTGGTGGTCAAACTGCCACAGCCGAAGATGCGAGGCGGTGAGCTTTATGGAGGGAGAAATTTTAAGGTCAAAGGATATTGTTGGTAAAGTCCCAGGCACAGAAGCACTCCCTGTCAGTGCTATATAAGTTGGAAGCATCTTCTGAAAAGATTTGAAGGAATGAAGTTGATGGATGCATGTCAAACATTGCCAAACCACAGTTTTGTAGAGTGCGATAAGTAAACGCATGAAACTTGAATCTGTTTCCAATATTTTTCGATCATTGTGTAGTCTGTACATGCATGAGGATTCCTGGTAAACTTTGAACCCACGCTCATCTGGCCAGGAACAAGAGTTGGGCCCCTGGTCTACCTTGCTTTCATTTGGGTGTCCCGGCATGACAGTTCAAGGCTGGCGGGCGGTAGCTCCACACAAAAGTGAACATGATGATGAATAGATGTGTGGCAAATTCAAAGATCCGCTATGGCATTTACGGATGAATGATATAATGGAGCTTGATCTCAAAATAGCTTTCACATGGTTTCACTATATTTCAGCCCATCTCAGGCTTTGTGTCTTTGTGTAACCTTAAATTCGGTTTGTGAAGTAGTTCATGGGGACGTGGACAGCTCTGCGCAGGTCTGCACTGCTGCTCTCCAGCACACACGAACGATCAACTATCCCAAAAACGTATCCCAAAATCCAGGGGCAGAATCCCAACTTCACCCATTCTTTTTGGGTCTTTTGATCGATCGATCTTTGTTGTAATCTTTTTTTTGACTTTTCATGGCAATTTCTTAGGGGTCACCACTGCCTGTTTATCTTACAGGTTTCGGAGACTTGGATGCAACCAACCTTGGCACCTAAAGCCCCCGTCCAAAGCGAGGTGCCTTGGCATGTTCCACCGACGACTTCAAACGTACGGAGAGCACCGAACGCAGCACTTCGGAGGAGCGGCTGTTGGGTGGAGCCATTGCACAATATCACCCTCAGCCATGGCTGTTTCGGAAAATCCTTTGGATCCACTGTTAAGCTTGCAGGATAGAAATCAGAATCAAGAATCATTGTGAGTGATGGATCTTTCAGAATTTCAATGCATCTTGTGCCAAATTGCACGTGACGAGTGTCTTCAAAGATCATCATCGTCATCATCCTGCACGTCATCGTCATCTTCATCCTGATCTTCATCCTACTAATCCTGATCCTCCTCCTCACATCCTGGTCCTCCTCTTTATCAACATCCTCATCCTATCTCATCCTGCTCCTTTGGATGTTCCCGGTTTCTTCGAGCATTTGCTAGGATCGAGAGCGAAACCTTTTTGTGGAACTTGACGAACACGAACTTGGCAGCTGCACGGAAGTGTCTCGGCAACCACAGCAGGGAGAGATTTGAGAAGAAGTTTGATGGAGAGCGAGGTTTATTTTTGACACAATGGGCCGGTCCATGTGCACCGCTGATATCCCACCTTTTTTGCCCTTAGTTGAAATATGTTGAAATTGGATGAAATTGGAGAATCTGAAGAATGAGCCGATGTAAATTAAGTCATCATAGTCATCACAATTATTTTGGACATTCGTTCTATACCAATGTGGTGTCGATGATTCGATGATGGCGCGCCTCGAGGAATTGCCTGAGCCCATTGCCTGTTCACCATTGAAGAGTTTGCTCTTCAGCTTTTTCATCCTCGATCCACGTCATGAGGAAAATTTGGGTCCAGGGTTTGGACCCAGGTCCCTTCATGTCCACATGACGTTTAGAGGTGATGTTTTTTCAGTACCCCAAAATTGCAGTTAAAAGACGTTCTAAGAAGACTCGTCGACAACATGTTTTTTCAAAGCAGCACAGATATAGATTGGATGTCATTGGGGATGTTGAAATATGATGGAATTCTGCACCCTGGAAGCCTTGCATTTCCAGCGTCAGGAGCTGCCGATTGTGCTTGGCAGCCACAAGTTTGCCAGTGATGCGGGCAACGACTTTCTCCTTTCTGGCTTTGACTCCCGATTTTTGAACGAAACTTGGCATGGTTGGAGTTGGCCTATCGTAGAGCATTATGACGATTCTTTAAACATGTTTACCCGTACTGGTAGGGGTTTCCAAAGAGTCCCCCGGTCACGGGGTCGCAAGTACGTGTGCACGTGTGTGCAGAGACCTCGGGCTTTTCTGCCGGTGTGTACGTGTAACCCTGCCGTTCGCTCAGTGCGTGCGTGTGACCCGGATTCGTTTCCGCGGATGACCCGTCACCTTTCCTTAGAGGTTTTTCCTGTTGATATTCCGAAAAAGTGGGTGGCTTTGCCTGTTTGCCTGCGTGCGACTTTTGGCTTACAACTCTGTATATAGAATGTGAGAGATGGCAGTTCTGCAAAATTTCTTCAAGCTGTTTGGGGTCTGAATTTGCGCCGGTGTATTTTTGTTTACTTACTTACATGTTTTTCTAAATAGAACCACCCTGTGGTGCTCACAAATAACATGGGGGGGCTTGAGCCCCAAATAGAATACCATTTTATTGGACGTTCTTTTAAATTTACCCGGAGATATTTTCACTTTGTTGGGATTTCTTCATTCTTCCTTGGGCCCACTGATTTTACGGATTTCACCGGTGATCTCAGATTGGTGGCTCTCGTAGCAAAGGATTTTCTTTCCAACCTTGGATAACCTGAATTACAGTTGGGTATACCTTTGAGATGATCGACTCCAAAATATTTGAGGATCCAAACTCTCTGGGTTGGTTGCAGGGACAAGATAAGACACTTTCCTTGGATACCATAGATTTTATCTTTTTTAAACATATTTGTTCTTTACAACTGGTGCTCCTTTTCTTCCTGATATCGGATGCCCTCGGTTGGGACACCATCATTTTATTATATTTCTAACAACAACTGAAACATATTATACGTATTTATCTCTATATAATATAATTTAGTATATTTATAATTTATATATTATATAAATTGATTATTGTATAATATTGTACATTTATCATGTTATATTGTTTCTTTAAACACATGTATATCTTCTAGGTACTGTATTCACTTTCATTGTTTTTTTGTCTTGAAAACTGCCTCTTTGATTTTCTGTGTGAATAAACCTTACTGCAACAACAGTTGGGTTGCTATTTCCCTAAGGCCAAGGCATCAGCCTCCACTTCCGGGGATCTCAGGGCATCTCAGCGGAGCAATGATGAATGGGGAAAACCCTGGTTTAGGATGAGAAACAGCTGGTGGCCGGTCGCTCTAAACATGGATGTTTCATGTTTCACAATGTGTGTTAATGTGTGTTTGTTATACCCACTATTCTTAAACATGTGTGTGTATCACATGGTTTCTATAATATTATGCGTTTTCGGTGGGCTATGTATCAGTTATATATTCACTTATGATCTATAGGATTATGAGTGACCCGTAGTGCAACTAATATCCTTTCATGGTGCACCAGAGGCCTTGGCGATTCATTTCAGTCGAGGTATATTTATGGTCTTGACACATATGGGGGCCCCATTTATCTTCAGATCACTGTTTCGTTTGTGGTGAACTACTTCGGAAGACCCGTGATATTGGATAAATTTAGATAAATTTTGGTGGGTTTTTTTTGCCGGCAGCCACAACTATATATAATGAGAATCCTTACATATTCGGAAAAATCCATCAAACAATATACCCAAGGTGTTTTGGGCTGCCAGCCGCAAGGGCCAATTCATTGAAGAGTTGCTTGGCTGCATCATGGGGGTTTTTAAACCTTCGCTTCCCTAGTCACTGTTTTTTTTGCTGAGATGCACTGGCGATGCTACTTTTGGCGAAGTGATGGTGGATGCAGACCTTCAGAGCAAATCTGGTGAACTCGTCCCTTGCAGCTTGGCAATAACAAAATGTTTATAGAACAGTCCGAAACACAAAAAGCAAGAGAGATTTTAAACAGTCTTTTGGACACTGTGATTTACCGAGTCGAGGTGTTGTCACTTTGAAGCAAGTGGAGTTGGATGATGACCTCTTGATAGCAGGGGTCTCTTGGCTTGTTTTGGCTAGCACTTTCACGGTGCCTTCCCTGCATGAAAATCCACATGTAAGCGACAACACGGCTGGTTTATGGCCCATGGGTTCCCAAGCCTCCCTGAGGTTTGCCATCCGGCAGTGGAGGGGGCGCAGAAGCAAAATGACCTCAACTTGGATGAAGCGATTCAGGTGGCTTCTAAAACAACATTCCAAAGATATTTCATGTTGTTCCCCTTGTGGGTGGTCGTACTTATAATACCTTGTTATAATACGGTTGATGGAACAAATCCAGTGCCAGTTGATGCGGGACATGCTTGTTTGACGTATTAGTTTAACAGAAGATTCATGAAATTACTGTGTTTCAACTATCCCAACTGCATTATTTGTCTGAAAATTACAGTACATAAAACATCATTAAACTGCGTTGTTTCCCTCATGAATATCGAGAAGCTGAACCTTGTGGGTGGGATGCCCATCCACCAGCTCATTGTGACGAATCAAGTGACGAGTGATCACGCAAAGTATAGTTGATGCAAGGCCCACATACAGCTATCAATATATTCATGATATTTTGCTTTGATTGACAGTATTGATATCTAGCTTTCATATTTATGGATGATGTTTTCCATATTAAGACTCTTTAAAAGGTTGGTAACATGGTTTGAAGTTCATCCGATTGAAGGTCATGGCCTCAGAGTTCTTCTTCTCCGCACCAATGCGACGACAGACAGCCACAGATTGAGTCGTCCAGAACCGCCGGTCTGATCCTCCGACGGGGATGATTGGATCAAGCCCCATGGGAAAATATGTTTCGAAGATGTGAAATTGACATGAAAATGACGACAGTTATGACATCTCTTGATGCCTGCGATGAAGGTTGCAGGCATCCAAATTCAGTGAAAGACTGTATAGGCTGCAAAGGGTAAAACTTATGAAGGGGTATGTACGTGATTGCAACAGAATGTGGAATAGTCCTGAATAGTCTTAGAGTTGCGGTCGCTTGCGCAAATTGATACAAATTGACATTCATTGTTGATTTCAACTGCCGGGGCAGTTGAGCTTATTGTAGCATCGTGCATGCATGCAATGCATGCGCATGCAAAGACTGACATTGAAAGCATTCTAATGGCGTCCACTGTCGACTAAAACTTGGAATTCCATGGAGTGGGTAACACAGGGAAATGCATGTTCTTTCCTTTGGTGCGTGTGAAAGTGTGCAAATGTTTTGTCAGAACCATGGGCTTGGTCTGAGCTTTATCATGCACAAGGAACTTCTCAGAAGGCTCAAATTGATCTGAAGGGGAGAACGGATGCCATTACACATCATAATACAATAATCCAGCTGGAAAATAAACTCCCTGATTACCTATCATTACCTATCCGCTGTTCATAGCAGTTTGACCTTTCATTGCTGCACACCTGGCTGTCCGTTCATCAAACCCTCAGCACCGACTCTCACAATTCTCGATGGCATCACACTGATCCCGGGGACGACCTTCGATCACCTTCCCAAAAGCCAGACAAACATACCAAGCACATCCAAGCACAAGCTCTGTAGAAATTTCAATGGATGTTCCAGTTTGGTTGAATCGGTGATTGGTCTTTCATGATGCTCCCTCTAATTGTATTGCCATGCCCATTGCGTTCCGAAAGCTGGGAATGCCTACAAGCTACAAAGATCCCACTTTTCTTGATGACCCAAGCATTTATTGTATCTCATAATCGTCAAAGTTTCAAGCTTTGGGCAAGCAACATCCAAGACCTTTCCGATTTGGATATTAGTGACGATATGACATGATACGACAATATCAGATAATAGGCATACCAAAGAACAAAATATGAAATGTAATTCGATGAGTGTCTTTTTTTCCGTGCTGGCAGAGTCAGGACATAAAGGACATAAATCCGCGATTATCAGCCAGGGTTTTGATACTGTCTCGGTGGCTATGTGCTGGGCCACTGGTCTCCTGGATCATGTGTTGCCGTCGGAGTCTTTACAAATTGCAGTGCATCGAAGCGTTCCAGCCCGCGGACTTCCAGCCCGAAAATTTGTTGATTTTGGTTGAGCCTCCTTAGGTGAGGAATTGATGGAGCAACTCAAAAGTAGTTTATTAAAGTTATTCGAGTTCCCCCGAAAGACGGCATGGGAGTTGCCGCATCTATATACTTTCCAATGGTCCAGTATAATCATTTGTTTATATATCATATGCTCTTTAGACAATGGTTGCAAGCAGATCCATGTTTCTTGTCCGGCAATGAGTAGCCCTTTCAAAGACCGGATTGTTTGCGGTGAAGCTGGAATGATTTTGACAATCTTTTACCCAAGTCAATTATAAGGTTATTATAGCTCTAGTAACTAGTATATAGCATATACAGTACGTGTATAAAACATCACAAAAATAAGAATATATATATATATATCTATATAACTATATATATATATATATATTGACATTAGCATTGTATAGTTGAGCTAATTTTGGATTGATAGAATGGACATTAAAATGAAGAGCAGTTGTTCAGTGCGCAGCAATTTGTTTTCATATGGGATGAATTTAAGGGTCGAGGAAGTTCAAGTGGGCAGCCAATCGCAGCAGCAAGGTTTCAAGGTTGAGATTTGAGACGGGTTTTCACATGACGACTTGATGCTAATATATCATATCTCCACGGTGTTGAGGTCTAATCTATAAAATTATCTATTTCCAACTCCTAAATCACCTCCTTGAACCTGCTGCTGGGTTGGTACACTTGGGATTCGTTGAAGTCCCACTCTTCGGTGGACTGGCCACGTTTGGCCTTGGCCATTTTGCATTTATTTCATTGAGCCAAATCAAATGCAATCATCATCAAAATGTCAAGAATCAAGACAATCCAGACATCCAGAATTCCCATGCCGTGTTTTTCACCGAAATTCACAACATCGATGAAACCAAATCTGACATGGTGGGCGCATGCCTTATTGTATCTGCCTTGTGTGATGGGTTTTTGGGGCTCACAAAAGAGCCCTGAGTTTAAGAGGGGGCGCTTCCAACATCCCTTGATCTCGTGGGCACTTCAACTCTCAGTTTGCATGGTACTGAGTACTGGTCAGATGTCAGAAGATTGTCAAGAGGCAATGTGCGGCACTTTGCCCCGAAGCAGAATGGCCAACTATTCGTGACTGGCTTTGGCAATCGAGATTCGATGTCAGAGTGAGGTCGTTTCAGTTTTCTGTGAAAAGTCAACCAGATGCCACCGGGGCGTTGAACACGCCCCTGCACAGCTGACTGGCGTATGCAAGCTTTATAGCCCAGAGATTGGCTATTTCCAGTGACATGTGATAGTTTGATGCAGGAACAAAATCAGAATGCTAAAGATGTCCAAGGAACAAAGTCATTTAGAAACTGTAAAACCGGGTCCTGACCTGGCTTTTGAAAAAGGCTTGCGTTCGGTGATTGCAAGGTCCGCAACCGCCTTGTATACCCCGGTGGTGTGTGTGTGCTCTTGGAGAGTTGTGGTAATGTTGACCTCGGATTGGTGAAATGCGACTCGAATTGGATTCACAGAAACCATTTGTCTCTAAATGAGTCTAATGGTTGAATGACTCTGATTTCTTGATCTGAGGTATCCATTACCCAGGGTCAACCGGCGACCATGGGATTGCTTGATGGCGAGATGAATTGTGTAGGATGGTACTACGTGTGTTTGACAGATCAAACATTTAGATACACTTAGAATGTAACATGTAAATGTACGAAAATATCTATGATTATAGATGTCAATGACTATTGTGGATCTTGCATTGGGGCAAGGGGTTTTGCAGCGAAGACATGCGTGTCACTCCCATCCTGCACCCAACCCGAAATGGCTGCTTCAACGACTGCAAAGCATTGGAGCGAAAAGAATTTGTTGATGTTTTGTGTTTCAAGACCCCACTGTATTCCTCAAGCAGGTCAATGATGGGTCAATGATGCCATTCGAAATGACTTGTTTGATGATGATGATGAGATGGGTTTGCTTTGTTTTGATTCTATTGGATCCATCTTTTTGATCCTCCGGGTAACATAAAAAGATGGGCAATTTCGCCATTCCCAGGTGCGAAATTGGAGCTGATGTATGACCTGGTGGGTAACTCGACCTCAGAAATGACCGTCAAAGGGAAGCCTCAGGCCTCAGGTGTGAAAACTCGTTGTATCCAGTCCCATCGTTTAGAATAGCTTGGGAAACCAACAGGTTCACTCGGAAGTGAGGAGACTGCTACAGGTCATGTTATGACTGAAGATATACGGAAGTGTGTTTTGCTATAGTGTGTTTGATCGTTTTTTCCGCACACATCTATGAGGCAAGCTTGTATACTCTTGACTGATTCTTATCCAGTTGGGAAAAACATTCTTTGCCGCTAGTGCTACCGAGGTCTGCGCCTGGCTGCCTTGGGTGGTACACAAGTTGCCTTCCATGATGGAGCACTTTTGGCAGACGAGCCGGAGGTCCGGCTTTGAAGTCGTCATGTAGGAGCAATTTTACGCAAAAAATTGATGACAGTGATAGGGCTGGGTTCCTTCTCGAAGAATTTATACCCACTTGCCGACTTCACCTCCAAAAGGGAAACCTGTAGCAGGGGACTTTTCCCAAAATGACCTTCCATCTAGTTGCCAAATTGAAAGTAAATCACCTTACCTTGGGACAAGCTGAGGTGGGGAAGCCGGAGCAGCTGCAACCATGGCAGGTTGGAGCACCATGGGAGGATGGCCCACAGGAACAGCCAGACATAGCCAGACTATGGAAGCTGACTTTTGACTGCGCAGGTTCACGGGAGTTTGCTGCCCACTTCCCTGCATGACCTCACAGTTCAAGCAGCTTGTGGCTCCGAATGGAGGTGCAACTTGTAGATTGTTGGTTCGGAGATGGCCTGTCAGAATGCTGCTCATGTGAGTGAAAAAAATATGTAAACATTCATTGTAAGAAGTACAATATTTTTCTTTAAGCTGGATAATATGTTATATCTCTAATGCAGAAGGTTAATGCTATTTTGCACATTAACCTTATTCATTTGTCATGTTCTTGGTCTTTTGCTTGTTCTTCCATTTGTTCTCTTGGCTTACTGCTTGCTTTATCCCTTACTTCTCTACACCTCTTACAATGTAAGTAAATCCGTCCGTCCAGTGCTTCTTACCTAAAGAGGAAATAGAGGAACAAAAATATGATTATCAATGTAATACGTGTCTTCGTTGGAAAAAGGTCAATGATATGGGTATTAGAAGCACTGGACGGATTTACTTACATTGTAAAAGGTGTAGAGAAGTAAGGGATAAAGCAAGCAGTAAGCGAAAAGAACAAATGGAAGAACAAGCAAAAGAACAAGAACATGACACATGAATAAGGTTAATGTGTAAAATAGCATGAACCTTATGCATTAGAGATATAACATATTATCCAGCTTATAGAATAATATTGTACTTCCTACAGTGAATGTTTACATATTTTTTGAGTGACTGTGTGATCAAGTTGAAGAATTCAAATTACTGTGATTCTGGAGCTGTTTCTCTCTTCCTTTCATTGGCCAGCATCAGTGAACTGGACTCTTCCATGCATGATTCAGGTTCAAGCCGCAAGCCACTGATCTCATGGTTTCTCGCACTGAGCGCTTCAAGATGGATCGTGACAAGGCTGGCCGCGCTCGCGATGCACATCAATACGCTATTGCACTGATTCCATTTCATTCCTAAAACTTGCCGGAAGAGTCCGTCGGTGGCCTTCAAGTGGTCCACATTCTGCAACAAAAACCGGCACACGCAGTCATGTTCTTTGCACTTCTTTCTTTATGGAGTGCTTTCCTTGTGTCCAGAATTCTTGGAAGTTTGAAGGCCACCAGCTACCTCTATGAACAGTTTTTTGTCCACTTGTCATCAGCCTGGAAGACGTCGCAATGGATTGAGTCAAGATGTGTCTCTTGGTCAAAGAGGCAGATGGTCGAAGTCAAATCGAAGTCACTTTCAAGTGCGTGAGAATCATAGATGGATATGGGTGGCGCATGATGGGGCAATATCAGTAGAAATGCGCAGTTGAGTGATGTTTGATTTGATACTTGAAGACATAAACAGGCCCTTCAAAAGCTATTCATGTAGCCCGCAAACTTCTATAGTCATATGCTTTCCAGATATTTCCAGATATACAAGTGAATTGATGAAGTATACCTCGATAGATAAACCATGGGCGCCTTTCATTTCATTCTAAGTTGTCTTTAGCCAAAAAGAGAATGGTCCCGAATTTCAAATCTCCTGGCGCATCCCAACAATGAAAAAACACCAGGTTTTTCACTTGCAAGAGCGCTTGGATTGGAATTTCCTGGATCATGTGCTGGCAGGATTTGGTCTCTTTTTGTTGGTGAAAATCTGAGAGATAGGGTTTTGAACCATAAGTGCGACATCATTGCATTCCTAGGGCTTGAACCGTACCCAAGTCCCAAACCTTTCGCGGAGGAGTGTACCACATTCCTCCAGCTTTACCATATCCAGTGGATCGCGGACAGTTGGCTGACCATTTGTTGGTGCCTCGCAGAGACACTTGGTAGCAAGCAACATTGCCGTGATTTTCTCCTATCACTGCTGGATGCTGTAATTTTAACATCCTGTGGATGTTGGAGCAGGCAGTGAGTGGTATGGTGAAGGTGATCTTGACTCCTTTTACCTGCTTGGAATGATGTCACTTTCTGCCACCTATCCGCTTTACAGTATTGGCCCACTGACGAAAATACTGCAACAAGCTTTCTTGCAGAACTTTTATCAACTTCATGTAGCTGTCCACATAGCGGCCTTGTGCCTTCACTTCTATCTTGCGCCACGGCTGTTGGGCCACCTTCTCATCCATCTTCCTAAGGACAGCTCCACCACATCCTTTGCTGGAGACACTCGTGATGGTTGGCAACTGAGAGGAGCAGTCTCCGGTCCACCTCGCAGGGTCATGCTGAAACTCCATGGTTCAGATGAAAAATGATGGGAACATGAATGAAAAAGGTTTTATGGCATAAATGTATAAGTTATAATAGTTACAATATATATATATATATACATATTGCTTCAAGATGATCGCTGCCTTTACATGGGTCCTTCCATTGGGTCCCTTGATGTCATGTAAAGTTCAATGGCCGGGGCTGGAGCCCAAACCCTGTGAGGGTGTTAAGTTATATGTCAGGTACTATATGTTTAAACCACATTTTCTATGTAGGTTAAGTCACATTATGAAATATATATATATATATACTGATAGCTTTGGTATTATATTCAATTCTTTGTTGCATCCTTTTGTGATATTTATTCATATTTACAAATATGAATATTACATATATACACATGTTTTGAATAAGTCTATATATCCACGTGTGCATATTTGCATCTCTCCCCCTGCGAAAAGCTAGAACTAGCCAAGCATTTAGCTCGATACATATCAACATTCAACCCTATCCAGCTTGATTGAAACTATTCGCCTCTTGAAGCCCCAACAGCATTTATCGCTTTACTCCTTTCATACATATCCCGAGCTTTGGTGTGGAGCCCCGCTGAATCTCCAACAAAAGGAGCTCTGAAACAACACATGCTGATTTTGATGCCCAAATCTTCCTTGGCCTCTTCGCATTCTGAATTGATGAAGTCACTTGATAAAAAAACATCGGAGCCGTGAAGGAATGTTTTTCCAATAGGGCTTGACTGCTGAGATGTGAGAGTTTGAGAGTCACTAGAGGCAATTTGTCCAGTGTAGACCTCCTTCTGGAGGATATGGCAACAGTATGTTTCAAGACAAATCATTACGGATTTGATAGTGGAACTCTGTTGAGATAGAGTCATTTGCATCATTTGCAGCAGATGTGGCATGTTTCTTGAGATAGCAAAGATATCATAGTATCTGAGATGCTGAGCAATCGCAGTTGTGCACAGTTGTGCAGTGGAGCAGAGGGGCAGAGGGGTACAGTAATAATGAGGATGATGATCATAATAACGATGGACGATGGATGATGCATGATTCATGATGGATGATAATATCGAATGCTATGTCGCCCTGCCCTTTTACTGTCTCGTTCTTTGTTTTCACATTTGCATCATAGACCTTCATCTGAAATGGATGATGGCCACATGGCTGCGGTCCTGAGAGACGCTTTGGCCATGGCATCAGGGCAAAACCTTCGGACGCCCGGGCAAAAAATGATGGATGATAATTGATGATGATCATGATCATGATCATGATTGATGATTCATGACGATCATGATGATCATGATGCTGAGGATGATGATGATGATGATGATGGTGATGATGATGGTGATGATGATGATGATGATGATGGTGATGATGATCATGATCATGATGATGATCAGGATCATGATCATTATCATGATTCATGATGATCATGATGATGCTGCTGATGATGATGAGGATGACGATGATGATTATGATGATGATCATGATGAATCATGATGATGTTGCTGATCATGATGATGCTGATGATCATGATGATGCTGCTGATGATGATGATGATGATGATGATGATGCTGATGATGATGATGAGGATGATGATGATGATGATGATCATGATTCATGATGATTCATGATGATCTTGATGATTTATGATGATCATGATCATCATGATGATTATGATCATGATCATGATGAATCATGATGATCATGATCATCATGATGATCATGATCATGATCATGATGAATCATGATGATGTTGCTGATCATGATGATGCTGATGATCATGATGATGCTGCTGATGATGATGATGATGATGATGATGATGATGATGATGANGCCGATGATGCCGATGATGCCGATGATGCTGATGATGCCGATGATGATTCGAAAATGGTGACGGTGATGGATGATGTATGATGGACGGTAGCCATGGAAGTCACACAGACGAATAGTAATAAGAATAAGAAGGCAAAGGCACAGACAAAATAAGACGGAGAATAAAAAGATGATGAACATGACAGCCGTGGCGGGCATTGTGACAACCTACATCCATGGTGGTCGTATCAACCTACACTGTGCCTCCCACCAAGGTGCGTCCTTGCAAAATTGGGAGGTGGCATCACCATTGGCACCTGGGAATGCCACCGTTGTTTGGGGTTTGGTCTGGTCTATGAACGATATAGCTTATATGGCTATAATGAACATTTTACAGCCTGGCAGCCAGCTTTCAGATGGTCAAAAATGATGAAACATGGGAAAATAATGAAAGGCACTGGTAGGCCTATTGGGGAGGACATTGCCTTTCCTTTGAACTGTCAACTCATAACAGTGCGATCAATCGAGGAAAAGATCCCTTCGATGCTTTTGATGAAGCCGGAACGTTCGAGAAGAATCAGGCAACGGATGATGCACAAGCTGTTGACATGATGACTGGATTGGGCTGTTTTCTTCCTAGTGTTAGGGATTGATGCACGGTGTTTGGTGTGCTCTATGTAAAAAAAGGCATCGCCTTTCTTTCTTCTCTTCTTGTTTTCTGCCTTGCCTTGTTCCAATTCTGCATAGCCCTTGTAGTACCTGGTTTCTTTCAGGACTTGCTGCTTGAAGCTTTGTTGGAGAGACAGGCACGTGCCTTGTCAGCAGCCAGTTGTACAAGTGTGATGGGAGTGATGGAAGCTCTAGGAGTCTCAATCACCTGAGTTCATGGCTCCTTCGCTGAGGTGTCACTGAGACACAATCAGCTGCTGGGCTTTGACAATGCTGGTGGCAGAGTGCTGAAACTCATGTAGTTCACTGATGTAATGCGGGTGATATCATCTCGTCCTAACGCATTCTTGGGTAGTAGTGTAGTGTGATCGTTTGTACCTCTTACATCAACTTTTGCGATGTATTATGATATTGTGTGGTCTTTTCATATTCTTTTCATACCGAAGAGAATCGCCGTATTCTATCGACATGTGTTGTTCCCTGGCTTGCCATGCCACAATTTTGTTTCATTTGAATCAAGAATACTAAGTTCAATGTCCATGCAATCATATACCGTAATCTCACCTTTTGAATGCTTTGAATGCTGTATTGAGGTCCACTTCATACAGTACACTGCGACTTATTTTTGTACACCGTAATCTGTAGTTGTTTATTTTCAATTTGAAGTTGTCAGAAAGTGCAGGGTGTGTAGTATATGTATGCATATAATGTATTTACAATGCAATGTGATTTCAAAACTCCATGTCATATTTCTATGTTACCTCATACTATGCGCATCATTGACTTCCTGTCCAACATGTGTACGAAGTATCGGCAAGTGTTTCAAAACGGTCATTGGCCAAGGATGCAATGTCCCTGCCGTCCACACAGGTATCAAGGCCAGATGCACGTCCACTGGGTGCACTAAAGGGAACTATTTTGGAATGGAATTGTCATGGGCGGGGTAAAATACCATAAGGAAACCAGAAACCAGGGGCAAATTGAGTGCTGAAGAATATCAATGACAGTAATGATGTGTCCTACTTGTTTTGAAACACCCGACGCCCACTGCAAGCATCACTCTGCCTGCAGGACTGACATGCCAGAAAGAAGGCCACAGGCGTGTTCCGGTTTTTTGCAAGCATCCATGGCAATGCATTGGTGAAAACAGCTTCCATTTGAGAGGGGCCACTCAGCATTGGAAAATGGAGCTGCATCAATGTACCGTATACCATGGCTGATTTACCTCCCAATCACCCAAGGATTCATAAAGATGCTATAGCGTATAGAATATGTCGCATCTTATACTGTAGACCGGACGTTGGCCGAGAGACATTCGGAATGATGAGACGCTTTCCGGATCTTAATTCATTATCTAATTAGTGCATCATTCATTCATCATTCAAATCCCCCTTTTGCACCCTTGAGTCGTTGGATAGCCCACCATTGATCCCCGCAACAGTCATGGAGCGAAAGCACCGTGGTCTTGAATTACGAAATCCGAGAGGCGAGATCTGCTTGGGCTTGGAACATTTTGCAGTTGGAGGTTCCCCCCAAAAAGTGCTGTGAAGTGGATGTTTGTGACGACTATATGAAACCTCAATATAGTTACATGCCTATTTAAGTGTATACTCAGGGCAGGTTAAGGTGACTGTTCTGATGCTGTGAATGGCGGTGCCGCGGCGTCGCAGTGCTACGGAAGCACATGAAACTACTATCATGTGAGTGAGTGTGACGCAGGAACCTGAAGTCAATCGCGTAACCAGCGGGACAGAGGAGACAGAGATCACCATTCAGGACAGCACAAGTCTTAAAACACATCAAGGTGGACAAAAGCACTGTTTGTCAGCATCTTGCTGTTTAAGAGTTGATCATTAATCTTCATCACTCATTTATTATACAGCTTGGTAGTTTTCCTTTTCCCTCGGGGGTGTCAGGATAATTCAGGACAGATGTGGACAGGTATTCAGGTATTCGCATACATGTCGCATGGTGCAAACCTCACGACTCAACCAGAGGATGAGTTGAGCCCTCTTGCAGACAGCCAGCAGCTGCTTGAAGAATTTGCCACTTGCAGTTGAAGGGGTGGTGGGGTGGTGGGTTGGGATGGCTGGATGTGGTGCTGGTCAAGGCAAATCGTGCAATAAGAAATAAACATTGTGAGATGTACAGCATGGGATAAAGACAGATGCTTGTGAGATACATGGATCCCAAGTTTTTTGATTTTTCGTTTTTCGTGAGTGCATGTAAAGCTTCTTGAGGGGCTCACTCGCCACACTTTTTTCCTGGAAAATTGGCAGCTATGCATAGGAAGGTATGCCTTTTTTTACAGTTTATATGACGCAGGTGATGCAGTAAAAGAGCACATAGTCTAGATCATCGCTTGTGATAGATCAATTGTGCAATTGATCGTTTGGTATAGCTTGGCTGATTCAACACTGTGATTCTCCGGAGGCCAGCATTCACAAAGGCCTCATGAAGCAGATGCTTGGCAAGTTTGGAGAAGCGGATGTGGGGAAAGGGTGCAATTTCTGAATGGATGATACATGAAAGGTACGAAGAGGCAGTTCCAGGTAGTTCTTGTAGCTCAAGTTCCTTGTAAGATAGGGGATTTCCAATAGATTCAAATAGATTTCAAGGGAGCAAATTTCTGGAGAACCTTGGTGTTGGATGATTCTTGCTACCGCATGTATAGCTGATCAGCTTCATTACATCGCTCATCATCCACCTCCATTGGGGTAAGACCAGCTTCTTATGTCAAGCTTACACATGGACTGCAAAGATGCCAAGGTTTGAGTCCTTTCAAGCTGGCTTTAAGAAGTTATGCCCGGCTCCCAGTTGAAGCCTTTGCGACCTTGGAATTTGAGATTTTTGTACCAGCGATGTAGTATTATGTTCAGCAAAAGTTAAGCTTGGAACTGAAGTCCAAATTTCGTTGGATAGGGGCTGTGCTCGCCTTTGTGATTGAATTTCTAGGATTCTTGATTAGTGCTGCGTATAGGGATTAGAATGGATTAGGTGAATTTACATATTGGAGGGCACTGGTATGAATGCTGAATCTAATGAGACCAACCCGACAAATGCAATCCGTTTGAACCTCTCAGTGGTATAAAGGTGCCACTAGGTGGGTGCCATTGAGTGCTGCATCATCCAGCTGAAAACCGAAGGTTTTGGCCGACTGCCACCACATCAGTTCGAGAAGGAGTCCATGGACACTTGGCTCGCTGGAAGTTTCATATGTTTCATATCTCATCAGGATCTCATCAAATATTCATCATCACTGGAGATATTTCACCAAAATCGAGGACAAGTGGAATAGGACTCACTTTGATTTGCCAATGACCCCGCAGAACCGAGGGCATTGATACGTTCATGAAGCATTTCACGGTGGGCCGGGCTGAGAAGACAGTGTCAGTTCGAGAGGCTGAATTGGAGCCGCTTGGTTTCGCTAGCGGGACCCAGAAATGAGAGTAGAATAGTACCGAAACTTCGCTGTGTGTGTGTGTTGTGCGTAGAACATCTTAGAAACAATCATGTTCATTGAACTTCAGTGGGGGCAAGTACCAGATTTTGGACATGTTTGTATCATCTATAATATTTTATATCTTAATAGTATCATATTTGATGTTTGCTCCAAAGGTTGGGCCCCCCATATGGCCTGGTACTAGTACATCATTGTTACTTGGTCGGTCATTGGGAATGGTGGAGCTGAGGACCTCCTTTCAGCAAAGCCGTGACTGGTTCGGGATCTTCTATGACGATGTGCACCTTGGATGTTGTTGAATGATATGCATAAAGGTACCCAAAGTGAGATCAGAATGGGCCAAAAGATGCAGTATCAGCACTACTGGAGGAGTCATCTAACATGAGTATAGGGATATTTGCACTGCTCTGCCATTGATTACTGCCTGCGCAGTAGTGGTTGTCTTCGGTGCCACTTGTGTTCCATCATGCGCGCCAGACAAGCTTCACTCCTTGTTAATCCTTGTTAGCTCCGGCTCGGGCAAAAAAAAACAAATCCAAAGCTGAGTTTGGAACAGGGCTTGCCTGACTTCTCTAGAGTGCAAGTTCTTTGAAAGGAGGGACAATGACATTGACAACAGATTTAGTGGCCAACTAAGACCTAGGATTCATGTGTCCATCCTGAAGGAGTTGGAGAGGTCTCGCCATTCAGCCAACCTCAGGTACAGTCCACCAAAGTCTTTTCACATGGTGGTAGAGTGGCACCTTGGCTAGCAGCACAGCATGGTTTAGCATGGAACAGCGGCATGAGATAGCCATTTGGAGTTGATGAGGATTCAAGATTTCTAGGCGTTTTTTGCTATTCTATGCATGAGAACAGACGATGGGAGCGGTGGAAACCCTACATCCTTCTTAAATGGTATTTGATTGTATTTGTAGCAGTGAACTTGCTCATACAAGTGCTACCATGAACCACGATCGTGTGACACGGACATCTTGGGAGTGATCTCATGGCTTGTTTTCTCCGTCACAGGATTGCGTGCTCTTCGGTTCACATGGCATCCTTCTTCACCACCCTGGTACCTCGGATTAGGACAAAAGAGGTGGTGAAACTCATGGAAACTCCTGGAAACTCTTGAAAAAACAGATATATATTGTCTTTTTGTGATTTTCATGTTTCCCTGTTTTATAGCATTGTGTCTTTTCTTTGTTTTTTGAGCATCCTAATTATTGCACTTCACTCCATAATTTATAACCTGGTTTGTATTTTAGCGAATTTCAGGATCGCTTGGCTGCCAGACACAACTTCAAGTTGCTACGCTTGCCCATTGGAGTTCTCTTTCCTCAGCCTGCACCTGCATGGGTGTGGAGCTCTGATCAGGATGCTGAAGGGGTCAAGGGGACATGTGGAATGACACATCGTAACATCGTAGCTATTTGTAGCCAATATTGGTACCGTTTGGCAGCTGCTCCTGAATCATTGTGAATCAATGTAAATCTCATTTCAACATCTTTTTTTGCTACAATGGGATTCTTTTGAGCTAGCCAGGCTAGCCAGTCCCAGAATCTGTCAAGGCTCATGTGAGTGGAGATTCCATCTTGAGTTGTGAAGCTGCGACGCTATTGAAACACCAACTGGGAGCAACGGGGGAAGGACGAAAACCTCCATCTGTATGGCTTCTACAGCCCTATGCGCAGTTTTCAATAGTCAAAAGCATGGGAATATTCTGCCAAGATATCCTTTCGAAAGACAAAGTTTGCATGATTTTTTCACAGAATGCAAATGGATTGCCACGCAGGAGCATCAACATGCATCAACAATTTTGCTTCGCAGTGTCTAAAAGTCTTCAGAATTTCAATCGCACTCCCTCCCGTGCGGCACAAATGTCGGGCATCTTCAAGAACAGAGGAATGGCCAGCAGCCGTAGCAAAAAGTTGAAGCCAGCATCGGCGCTATTTTTGGGTCTTTGCTTTTGCGTTGCGGCCATTTTTTCGGCCTTTGAATCATTGGCTTTTGCAAAGAACATCCTAGTCACTGGTGCTGGTGGACGCACAGGCATTTTGGTGGTGGGTGAACTTTTGGATGCTTCGACCTGCAAAAGTTGCAATCATGTCATGTCAAATCGAACCATTGGGTTAATGATCAAGTGCAGACATCTACTGTGCTTTGGGGCACGCCTTCCAGCATGTGCGCCATCATACCTGACTTGCTGTCTACTATAGTGGTAAAGTACGTAATTTTTTTGAGAGAGACAGGCAAAGAACAGGCTGTTAGACAATGCCTTCTTGAAACATTGATGCCAAATGGGCAACATTGCTTTATGAACATGATGTCTGTCACAAAGTCAAACAACCTCAGTGCCTAGGATGCTGACTATAAAGTTCGTGCTTTGGTGCACAGTGAGAAGTCCAAAAAAGCGCTGCTTGCAAAATATCCGAAGTTGTCCACTGAGAACATCTACGTGGCTGACATTCAGATTCTGTGATTTGCTGATAGCTCACTTTTTTCTTCTGGGTTCAAGGTGTACAAACTGGTTCATGTAGTAGTAGTANCGTCGTCGTAGTCGTAGTCGTAGTCGTAGTCGTAGTCGTAGTAGTAGCAGTAGCAGTAGCATTAGCAGCAGCAGCAGTAGTAGCAGTAGTAGCAGTCGTAGCAGTCGTAGTCGACTCGTAGTGGTAGTGGTAGTAGTGGTAGTGGTAGTAGTGGTAGTAGTGGTAGTGGTAGTGGTACAGTAGTGGTACTGGTAGAAGTATAGCGAGTATAGTACTTGCAGTAGCAATGCAAAACATCCACTTTGTATTTTTTTAAATCTCCAGCAAAACTGCCGCGTTTTTACCCAGGAACAAGTCCGCGATTCAAGCGGCCTTCGCGGGCTGCACGGCTGCCATTGTGGCAACCTCGGCGGTTCCCAAATTGAAGGCATGGTCATTGTCCCTCGGCAAAAAAAAAAAACAATAGCTAGTAATCATACATGGAAAAAAGAGGCGGAAGAATAAAAGAAAAACATCCGAGAAAAGCAAGCAAAGCTATCTTTTGAGGAATGGAGAAGGTCCTTTTGCGCTTTTGCGTGGAGTTCTTGGGTGATGGGTGATGTCACACGATTGCTAGTTGTCAAATGCTGTCAAAGAGTTGCCCATGACATCGCTCAGAAACAGGTTCCCGTTCTTGCTCAAGAAGTTGATTGGAAAGAAGCTCGGCTAAGCTCAGTCAATTAAGTTTTGAGTAACCACCAACCATGTTCTTTTGAAATTAGTAAGTTGCCCTTGGGCTCTTTGCCAACAGCTTCTTTTCATGCTCTCACGTCGTAAGCTGTTTTTTCATACAGATCCTTCAGTTTTGTTGGGCATGGTGAATAGCTTTCCTCAGTTTTCAACAATAGATGTTTTCTTATGTTTTACTGATCCAAGGAAGGGCAAGTTGAGATTTTCATGGAAGGGAGATGGCAAGCCGGAGCAAGTTGATTGGGAGGGCCAGCGAAATCAGTTTGATTGCGCCAAAGAACAGGGTTTGCAGCAAGTGGTGCCTTGGAAGCACTCTCTCTCAATCGTGTGGCTGCCGTCAAGGTCAATTTGCAAAGCAGCAGAGTGGAGTGTAGACTGCAAAGATTACCAAGGTGTACAGGTAGCAGGCACAAATAAAAGTGTTTAAGTTTAAACCATTTCTTGTTTTCTAGACTCAATACTACATCGTGTCATATAGTCGCATACAAACATATACACGTGCAGACACATGCAATGATTTTAAAAATTTCAGATGTGTAACTGCCTGGCAGCACATCCAGTATCAACCTCTAACCTCGGTTGCTTGCCTCGATGCAATGCTTAGGTCTTGGTTGGTACCATGACAGGCACTCAGAAGGACAGCTTTTTGAACAGTATCGGTGAAGGAGATGGAGACCAGATCGTCATGTGGAAGCGAAAAGCGGAGGTTTACCTCATTGACCTTTGCAACCTTCCTTTTGCTGAAAAGGAATATATGAGTGTTTCCAAAAATGGTGAAACCCCAAAATGGATGGTTTATAATGGAAAACCCTATTAAAATCGGTGATTTGGGGGTACCACCATTTTCGGAAACACCCATGTATGTTTTTTTTGTTGTTCTGAATTGTTTGTTCTTTTGTTTAACTTCCTGCCGCGCATGTAAAGATATTTTCCCAACAGCGAATTTAGCTGACTGCGCGACTGCACTTTTGGATTCTTCTTTTCAATTCAGGCTGTCACAGGCGTAGTAGCAAAACAAGGCATGCCCGGTCGTGAGCGACTCAATAGGGTCTGAAAATGTTGGACATTCCGAGTTTGTGGGACATATGAACCATTGTACAGCTGGTACCGGTACACATAACACACCAAGTTTTGTGAAGTTCAAGAATTCACTCATACAAAGGGTTTCGGCCATCTATTGCTGCTCAAGAGACCTGGTCATAAGCTCTTTTTCAAACTTTTTCAGCCTTCTTGATTTTCCCATCAGGTTCATCCAGGCAGTTGCTTTGACTCAGAAACTTTCCGAGGCAAAAAGAACAAGATGAAGTACACCATCATCCATGCAGGTGGCTTGAGCGACGAGGCTGGTGGACAAGCTCCCGTGAAGCTTGGTGTGGATGACAAGCTTCGGGAGGTGAAGAATATGCGTATCCCACGGCAGGACATTGCTAGAGCCTGTGTCCAAGCATTGGAGCCTTGATAGGGATTTAGGGACTCAGGGATTCAGGGATGGATGGATGGAGATGCTAGAGGTTGCATTTGTTACTTGCAAGGGAAGAAGATGGCATGTTTACAAGTTTGACTTGAGGGAAAAACAGAGAGTCTTCCTGCAGTTTTTCGTTTCCAATGCTTCAAAGGGATCAAGCTTTACAGCCCGTGGCTGTCTTAAGGAATGCGACTTGGCCAAGGATCGCAGTTTTGATATGTCCTCTGTGGAGGGAGCGGAACCCTTGGATCCAAAAGCAGGTTTGGAGAAGCTTTTGCGAGAGCTTGGTGACGTGACTTGTGACTACAGCATCAACCCACCACCATGACGCAACTTTCATAGCCTGACTTGGGTGTGTACAGCATGATTTTCTGGATACCTCCTGTGGTCCAATTTTCGGCACCTGATTTGACCGACAGTGTCAGGAGTTTGGTGCTCCATAGTTTAGATTATTTTGGTATGGGGCACTGTCACCATGACTGCACCAATTGAAAGTTGCAAAAAAGATGCAAAAATGGGAAAACACATCAGATATCTGTGGGGAGTTGTAGAATGTCCATGGTGTTGGGAAGCATCCAGTGCTAGTTTGAAGAGGAATTGGCTCAAATGTTGCAAATCACCCGGAGCAAAGGTACCAGATGGAAAGTGCCAGAAGCGAAGAAGTCAACAAACCACTCCCCTTACTTCACCTCAAACTCTCCAGGAGACCAACTTTGATCGTTTGCCCTTCTACCCACGCAACAGGATCAGCCCCTCGGCGCAACAGGGTGGCAACATGCTGTGCAGCAGAAGCACTGCAAAATGAATTGTCAAGATTTATCAAGGGTTGATCTTTCAATTAGAAAAAGGTTTGATATGTCCCAAAGCATCACCCATTTTTGGGCCAAGGTTCGGTGGAAACATGTGGTTTCCACGGTACACCGCTCTGGCCTACCCTCAGGCCTACCATCTGGACCGCTTCCGCGGGAAAAAATCTATGCCCGACTGTTGCAGGCACGGAATGGAAATCAGAGCTTTAGACCAAGCGATAGCATCAGAACTTTGAAGAAACTTGACTGACTAGCCACGATCATTTGCGGAACAATTGAGTTGCGACATGGAATCAGCATGTTCGTTCCACTGATGTCATGTCCCACTTTCTTCATTGATTAATTACTATTTTTATGGTAGATTTGAAGATCCATGAGTGGACGCTAGCATGCACTACCCGCTAGCCATAACACTACTGCAGTCCACCCGGCCTGTTTCACGACTATTGGGCGGTTTTGATAAATCATAGGACAAATATTGCACCCCTAAGTTGAACATGGAAGCTGAAAATGTAAAGTACCTTACCCTATCGTCACAATGTCAGTGATCGTGTTTGATTTTCGTTGTAGGCATGGCTTCAGCCACCTTTAAAGTTCCACTTCATTTTTGCTTCTCCCATTCAGGCCATGGTGGGTGTTGGTGGGGGCTTAACAATCAGAACAGCTAGGATATTCCCTAGGGACTTTTCTTTCGGAGAGTTGGTTGGACTGGATTCCAGGATTGATTGTTCTTTCGGTGCCGCTTCCTTCTCTGATTTGTGCCTTTTTTGACACCAAACTGCCAGTGGCTAAAGTGGCATTCCACATGCTCATTTTCCCATGCTTTGCGGCATCGCAGGATTTCAAGGCATACCCCATAGTAGCAGAAGAGGACGCCAAAGAGAAGACTTCCGCAAAGAAGGAGGCCTTTGGAAGCAATTTGGGGCTGAAGACGCAGATTGTCAACTCATGTGTAAGTGGCAGAAATGGAGACAAGAGGATTCGAATGGCCATGAGCCCGATGCGATGCAAAAAGACAAGCTTTTGCCTCTAAGCTACATCCCGTCGATATCTTGAAGTCACTGCATGATCACAACCCTCTATATTTCTTTCTGAATGGGATGGCATGCAACCTTTCTTGCTCAATGTTGAGGGTGAACGGGAATGATTGAACTTCAGCATACCAAATTTCACCTTGGAAACGAAAAGGGGTCCTTTCTTTGAACATGCTATGTGAGCCAGACACACACAATAGTTATCGTGTATGTATCTATTATCTCATTGCATCCCAATGATCGCGCAGTAGTCATGATGATTCATGATAATATGCCGTGATATCATTAATATTGATTTACCATACCGTTTGATGATACAACAATATGGTACCCCCAATCATTCAAAACAATTTTTCATATCATACGAATGCATCAGGTCTATCAGCGCCTGAAGGGTTGGGTCCTTTGCGATTCAGATGGCCTTTGCCTGGCCACACTGCGCGAAGATTGTGCCTCGGATTCAGTGGATTGTTTCTGTCTACTTGTGGAATCTTGTGGATGGTTATATATGGTTATATACCTTATTGATTTTTTTGCCACTTTTTGTACAATTGTTGTGCTTTGAATGTTTGTAGATTAGTGCTTGTATGTTTGTATAGACGCTGGTGTAAGCATGTGTTAAAGTAAGGACTTGTAAGTCTTTGCTGACTACCAGTTTTCCTGGGGCCGTATCAGACCCAACCGTAAAATGTCATGTTTTCAGAGTCGGCCAAGTGGTGACACTTTGACGACATTTGACTGCGTTTCGTGAAGTGTGAGGTATCTACTTCTTCGAGAATCATCTGCAGATCTATGGTTTTCGCGTGCGTGAGCCACCTGACACCCATTGGACCCGTGGTTGCTGGACCACCTCTTTTTCTTGGGGGGGGAAAGGTTTCTGAATGTCTCTTGAAAAACCTGGCAAACGCCAAGGCGGGTTGATGCGAATCTGAAAAAGGCTGAGCGTGTGGCTCGGTTCCTTTGCTTGCAAATTGAAATGTTTGATGTTTGA
This sequence comes from Breviolum minutum Mf 1.05b.01, assembly GCA_000507305.1. Taxonomy (NCBI): domain Eukaryota; class Dinophyceae; order Suessiales; family Symbiodiniaceae; genus Breviolum; species Breviolum minutum. Next base: position 43,203 of record DF239033.1, read on the forward strand.
GGTCTTAGTTATTTCGGGATTCTAGATTCTAGATATTCAGATATCAGATGACAGTATCCTATGATATCCCACAAACTCCTCACTCATTGTCATTCCATCTACATCCATTTGCTTTAATTTCAATACACGCATAAACATTGTACCTCATCTTGACTTTTTTTTAAAAATAGCTGATGAAGATTAGAAGCTTGTTCATGATATCAATTGATGTCATTTTGATTTATTGACTTTGTCCTGTTTGTGCGTGAAACCCTAGCAACAAAATCAGACAATGAATGTCATGGTTCCTATTTTTTGGAGAGTCTGAAGATCCTGCAGCAGTTAAAACTTATCCTTTCAAAGCTTGGATCTGAGGCAATTCTTTCAGATTACCACGGTGTGCCCGGCGAGTTTTTGCTGCGCTCAGAGACGGTGAGAGTACTGGAATCCACCATTCAAAGATTGGGAATGCAGGTGAGTAGGTGAATTGAATTTAAGAATATTTTTTCCATAATTCATGAACTTTGAAGCCACTCAAATCTTCAAAGAAGGCACTTAAAATGACTGAACGCCTCCCCAACAAGTGTTTTATTCGTGCAACTAAAATTGCAGATGAGCACAAGAATGACCAAACATTTTTCGCCAGGAGGTGTTTGATTCTATACGTGAATCTGACGGCTGAGCGCAGGTGGGTAGGGGCCTTCCGGGAAAAACCTATGAATATCTCATATCTCCTACATGCGCTGGGTGGATCCATGCTATTTGACATCAGATACTGCAGATTGATGCATATCATATAATATGATAAATCAGCGAATGAATGAATACTCAACATGAATCATGATGAATCAATGACCCAATATATAAATGTATACTAAACAATACTAAACATATGTTACATTGATATTATTGCAACAGAGAGTACGTACCTGAACCAATGGCTTTACAAAGATACCACACATATATACAGATTCGACCACACATCTGTATGATGCACACATATCATTTAATTCTACAGTGCTTTGTTAAGATTCTTTTTCTCATGACTGTGTTTTATTCACCTAGCAGGTACCGGGAAACCGTAAGCAGCGGCTGTGAGTTGAGGGTATGACTCGGTAGGGATCGGGATTCACTGTCGCCTTTGCAGAGCTGGCCATAAGGCAAACGATCAGTTTTACGGAGAGAATCTTTCATGAAAAAAACCTGAATGAAATTTTGTGTGCATACCTTTAACGAATTTTGCTCAATCATCACTCTCTCGCTGGGAATCATGGTGTTCACCTCAATCAAAATGATCAAGTTGGAAGCTAAGAACTTGAATCGAAGCTTGCACGGTGGATCCACGAAGTAGGCTTTTGAAGAGTTTCACTGAACTCCGGCCGCATGGAGGTTTATCCCGAGTGGATTTGCAGAAGTTGGTGTTCAAACTTAGGTAAAACACCATGGCAAAACCATTCGCGTGAGGATCGCAGTCGCCTTTTTTGGACATACGGACTCGATTGATGTGAAACAAACTGTGCCCTTGCTGGATTGATATGATGTTAGTCTCAGATTTTTCTTTGCCAGCAAAGCTGCATGTGCTTTAAGATCTTGGTATGGTATATTATGGCAATGCTGTTAGTATCGCAGCTGTGAGTTTTCTCGCAAGCACAGCGCCCTTTCACTGCAGCCATTTTGGCCGGCCTGTGGTTGGTATTTCCCATGAACACCTGCGCAAGCGCGCACGTGGCTTTCATAGCGGAATGAAGCCATGTTACATATGGATCACGGCTCTTTGGGCCGTGAATGCTGCTGTCCCTCGGAGCACGCCAACTCTCACTTGATTTTTTGTTGTGTTGGTGACAGCTCATTTATTTGTTTTGAATGTATTTTGATTTTGAAATGTTGAATATATCTTGAATAATTCTGGATTAATTACTGAATATGTTCGTTGATCTACTTTATCTGAGCAAAAATATTGAGATTATGAGATATGACATGATATGACTATCATTTAGATGCATAGATTCAGATGTATCATGAATTTTGTATCCTTTCAATGGATACCTAAGGAACCTCAAGAGTTCCGGGCCACAAAGCTGCGGACCTTGGTCCATGAGGGTGCACCCTTCACCCAGGGCTTGGAGCCATTTTCCGGAAGGGAGAAGGGGTTGTTTCTGACTGATGGTGATAATAAGATTCAATGACATTCACATCATCTCACATTGTTTTCATATTTTAGAAATCATTTGATTTCTATTTTTGATCCTAAGGTTTATCACAAGGAGCTATGACAGCTATGATCTATGTCTGAAGTGTTCACTCTGTTTCTGTAATTTCAAGGGGGGGTGCGTCGGTGATGGAGCCTCGCCTTTCGTCATCGGCATTCAAAATGGTGCAGATCATGATGGGATTTGTTCCACGTCAGGTCCATCAACCATGACACATCGTAGATATCAGATATTTTAGGAAAAATGATGGACAAATGAATAATTATACATTATATACCGGTGTATACATACACTTTTCGCATCTTTTCGTACAATATAATATACGTATATATATAATATATATAGTGGCCCTTCTGGATTCCCAATTTGGGGCGGTGTCCATTTTTGCAGGGCTGCCGATTCGGCTGGATGGCTTCAAACCTCCAGGAGCTAGCTGATGAAAGTACCCTCATCGAGACCAGTGGCGCCTACCCTCCGGGCACAGCATCATTTGTCCGTAGCTTCTCTTGAAACTGCCGTGGTGACAAACAGTTGTCATTGGAGGTTTAAGTTCAATAAGTCGTCCACTGTTCTCAACACGGAAGGGACTGGTTAAATGATCTATATATAGTTTTTGCTCTCCAAGAACTGATGTGACGCAGGTGGCATGAGTTGATGGGACGCCTACCACTTTTGACAATGCTTGGTTCGATTACGTGAGCTCCTAACCGTCCTAACTCTTAACCGTTGTTAAAAACATGTCTTTCATGCGGACTCATCTGTATATTGCATCTATGACGGCTCTACACTTCAAAAGCAACTGTGTTTGGGTTGGTGTTGCGTGGGTCCCACGGTTTCAGGGTCAACGGTTCTGCCACCTATCATTGCACAAGATCTTTCCATAACTTTCTATAGAAAATATACTTGCATTTCCTTTCCTGGAAATGTTTGTAGCAAATTGCCTGCAAAACCATGCGAAATACCAGTCAGGCTAGTTGTTCGAAAGCTTTTGATTTTCCGCAATTCGAAGAACTGCATGCATGTCCAAAAGTCCTGATGAGTAGCTGGTTTCGGGTTTGCCCGAGGCTTCCTGGACCTAGAAACCGGAATGGAGAAGCAGACTCTGGTTCAAGCAATGTATTTTGATGTGTCAGTCAGTTGATGTTAAAATGCCTTTAAAGTACCAGGAGCGTCACACATCCTTTCCCAGAATCCTTGGGTCTTGCTTAATCTTTTTTGGCTTCACAACTCCGGGTGATTTTCAAGTCTCTCTTGATCAACCTTTCTTTTGATCACAATAAAGGTTGTAGTGACCTTGCGGTTTGCAAAGGGGCAAGTTCATGTATGGATTCATCATGATTTTTGTGTAAGTACGCCGTTTGAACCACACAGAACCACACATGTAGCACATGTGAATCAATGAATACTTTGAGGATTCAAAATCAGGTCATTCGAGCTTAACGCCCCACCCAGAAATTTCACTGTTGATGCGAATTTCCCAGTTCTGCAGGTTTCCACCATGTGTCCATAGTTTGTCCGACAAACCAACATACCGGTATCACATCATAGAACCTCCCCTCCACCCCCTAAAGATCTGGAAGTTGAAGGGGAACGAACATGAAATGCCAACAGTTTACAGCATCATTTATGTCCTAAACTGAGGAATGGAAATTCCGGCCTGGTTGGAAGGTTTGCAGACACTTGGCCAAGAATGGAGGGTGGCAAGTGGAGAATCCACCGAGGAGTCTATATACGTAACTACTATATATTTAATATACAAAAGCCAAGCATGTTTTTTAAATAAACTACAATTATACGTAGGAAAATTGCTGGCAAACTTTATCAACTATGTTTCGTAAGTTGTTGCATGTGTGTCTGGTAGAGCGACACATCTTTATAGGTCATAAAACAGATGGATGTACGGATGACGAGAAAGGTGCAAGAGTGGGGCAAATAGCTAGATAAGAAAATGTTTCATTGAGAGTGAGACAGGCAAATCATGTAGACATATGATACATATGCGCAGCTTGGCATTTGTCCTTGTATTTGCTGCTAAGCTGCTATTTGCCTTGAGCATTTTGTGATACGCTTTGTGATACTTGCGGGCTGGACTTAGTTGGGGCACTTGACCGTATGAATTTCCCAGGAAGGTGTGGCAAGAACAAAGGATGGTTGGCTGGTGACTACCTATTCAGACCATAAGGTGGGATGACAACTCCGGGACTGCGATGCTCATAGGTCATAGATCTTTGTATTCAGCGATGCAAATTTTTAGAGGCAGATTTCACAAGGACGCCCCATAGAGAAGCCCTTCTGACCTTGAGAGACGCATTATGCTGATGGTTAGGATCAAACTTGGTTACTTGATGCATGCTAATGTAAACTCTACTGGATTTGAGCTCAAACCATGACAGGCCTTGCGTTACGGACAGAACTTGGAGCTTGTTTCCGAAGAGGAGTATCCATGGCAAGGACAGTGCTACCTTGGGGACGTTGCACCATTTTGTTTGCATGGCCTAGATTTCAATTCGGAATCATACGCTTTCTGCAGGATGGGGCTTCGCTCATGATACGAAGCAGGACAAATTCTTGGCTTCTCAGCTGAACGTGGAGCAATGGGTTAGGCTTTGTGCATGCATCATTTGTCACATATGTCACTACGTTTTCATCTCAACCCCCCATCTCCCTGTGAAACATGTCGCCCCTGTAAGGCCACGGATGGTTCCGTCAACATGATGCAACTGAATCCCGAGACCTTGGCCTTGGTACCATGGATGCAGTGATGTGTGCTTCCAGTGTCCAGTTGATTTCTGCTGGATCCCAGTTGATTCAACTTGTTGGAACGTTGCCAAGGAAAAGAAGAAGGCAGTCACCTGTATGGGTTATGAAGTGCAAGGAATGAACGAGTTGGAGTTTGTGGAGGAGAGATGCACACGAGTCTCCAATTTTTGTTTTCTGTTGGAACTTGTGTAATTGGCATTCGGAAGAGAGATCACCCCGATGGAGAGCATTTGGATTTATTGACAACAGCTATGTTTCTGATTGTGCCTGAAAAATGTCCAAAGATATGTTCCATGCGTGCATATTAAATCTTCAATATTTTCTAGGTGTTCGAGGTTGTGGAACTGCAAATGAGGGCGACCGAACTTGTTTCTGAACATGTTTTTGTATCTATGTTTTCCATTTTTTCCTTCCCACTTGGGAAGTTTTACACCAGCTCCCCGGGAATGTTTGTTTGGTTTGGTGTTGGTGGGTTCAGCTTTTCAGCCCAATATGGCTGATGGTTCAACTGCAGGATTTCGCTGGTCAAGGACCTGTGCTGTTCCCGGACGGCATTGAAGTGGATGCCAAAGATTCGGGATCTTCATCTGATTCGACAACACTTTTGCCCTTGAGAATTGATGAAATTTAACAACTGATGATTCCCATAAGCCATGGCTGCCTGTTAAAAGAGGGCTTAAAATCAGGGATTCATATAGAATTGTTAGTTTTGAATTGTTAGATGCTGCCTTGAGAATCCCCAAACCAGCAGCTAAGGTTTGGAAATCTCTACCGTACGCGTATTGTATTGGGAATTGATCCCAACACCTTTGAATGCAAATGCTGCTTGGACTGACTCGGTTTCATCCAGTTGAGATTTTGCCTGTTGCAGGGATCACGGCATTTCTCATGTATATATTATATATAATCTATAATTTATATAATTATTTATATAAGTGTTATTTATATATATATATATGATATATCACCAATAACATTTAATGCACATGGCATGCTCAACTCCTGAGTGCTATTGTAGATCAGTTGCATGAATTGGCTGCCCTTCACCATGGACTCAAATTGGCCGACTTCCGCAGTCTCCGCTGAGGTTTCTTTGATTTGGATGGCTTTGGTGAGCAGCCGGAATCTTGGTCTATTTTGATGAGAAGGGTTGTGTTGCTGGAAGACACGCGTGCCTGCAACTGGTGCTGCCAGTACGATGCCAACATTCTCCATATAAAGAAAGCAACATGTGTTGGACACGGTCATAAGAAGAAACCTGGAGTCCCTGCCCGCACTGTTCATATATACCGTTACGATATGTTGAACACCTCATATTCTTTTTGTACGCCTCGACTTTCTGCAAAACAACCTCTCAGGAATCGGAGCGAATGGGCTTCCACGTGGCAAACGGCATCGCATATTTGCCTAAAAGTGCCTTGTTTTTCATCTCAGATTTCGATATCTTTTGACATGAAAAGACTGGCCGAGTGTTCTTTGGAAACATGTCCTGTAAGAGTCAGACATGTATCAGAACTCATAAGATCCAGGACTAGTGATCTATGTCACATTATAAATCATAAACGAGTGTGCTTATATAGCTTACCAAACTCACCCAAACAGAGTTTCAGCAACATGATGATCCCCAGACTATGTAGACGACAAGGTTTGAACAGATTTGGTTTGCAACTTGGCCGTGGTTTCAGGCAACAGCTTCATTGTAACTGGGAAGAATTGGAAAGAAATGTTTGAGATCTCCTTGGAAGCAGAGTGGCTCAGATGCAGAAAAATTGGCTCACGTGATTGGGAGAACGGAAAAGTCGGGCCATAGGAAAATTATATTGATAAAATTACATATAATGATATTATATATTTATTATCATTATTTTTCGCATCACTCACCCTGTCCATAAAGAAATCCCATTGGTTCCATTGGTCTCAGCATGCAAACGTGCCCTCCGACATCAATTCAGCCATCAATATGAATATCATTAGGCATATATAGGTGCATAAGCATATGGTCACTTCTATGCAAGAAGGAACATATGAATATGAACAGAAAGGCATCCGTGTACCAAGACAGCCAGGCTTGCCCTGCGGTTGCCTCCCAAGGACTTTCGGGTCAGCTGCAAAGCTGAAACATTGGCTGAAAAACAATCCTGCCCAATCCATGCTGCAGATTCCACAGTCACTTGAAAGATTTGGAGAATGGAGGCAGCAAAACAAACAATAATAAACAATATAGGTAACTGTATAGGTTGTTGTGTAAGATGGGAGAAATTCAGCGCCACATTTTGACAGCATCTGCATGGGAGATTCCAATATAGACTTAGACATGGGCATACCCACCTTTGCATTTTATGTATGCACAACTATTTATTTATAACTGATCGCAGTACATCTTCATTGTATATATATATATATAATATATATACACGTGAGAGCCTAGTCAGAAGAGGGTTGGGGCTATCAAACTCTACCGGAATGAAGCAACACACAGTATCAGTATTTGATTAGTTCCACAGACGTCATCACAACGAGAGTAGCTGCAATTGAACTGCCCAATGACGAGGTCTTCCAGTCGCAGCAGAATCTTGCGCAGCATCAAGTCTCATGTGAACTGAGATAGGTGTCGATGGATCTTGTGAAACAGGGGCATGGGATGGCAGAAGTGCGGAAATGAAATGAAGTAACACGCTATTTACACTTTGCACTTACAAAAGGTTGTGGTTGATGTGAGTTCAAGTTCAGGCTTGGTCGATTCAGAAAAAAGATCTCAGTCAACGTGTGAACCCAACGGCCACGGCATGGAATATATGGACCCGCAGCCGTTGCTGAAGTGGTGATTTTGGACCGGTTTTAAGCCCGTCACCATGGCGCCAACTCCATCCGTGGATGATGCTTGGTGCATTGATCCTGCTATGGGGTTGGTGTCACAGTCCGCAATGATTCAGACAGCCAGTTCAATGCAAAGCTATTTGTTCTATTTGCATATTTACATATTTGATAGTGCAGCTGCAGCTTTGCTAGATTTTGGCCACACCTCTTGTCACATTTAGTCTAATATCAAAGCTGAAAAATGAATCTGGCGGCTCATTTTTTTTTGATCAACCAATGGTTGGCTCATGTTCAACATCAACTGTTGGTGACATTCTGTAGCCATTGATTCCTTTCTTCAGCAGTTTTGGGCTGAGGAGCTGACTGCAGAGTATGCTGAGATTGTAGATCAGATGAGGAAGACCTTTGACAGCGGCAAGACCAGGTGCAAACATGGGGTGAAGTGGTTATTGTTCAGTATCGTTAAGTGATGTTATGGATTCTTATGTAATGTTATGGTTAAATGCGAAGTGCACGAGTAGACCACAGTAGGATTGGTATCGCGATTAGCTGACATGTAGCGATGTATTGGCAAAGCTCGTCAATCCAGCAGGAGCCTGAAGTGGCGCAAAGAACAGCTACGACAGTGACTGGGCGCAACATATCCAGAACAGTGCAAGATAGTCTGGCACCACTAGAGCTTTGGGGCCCTGTGAGTGCTAGATGTCGAGCGCACTGTGAAAACGCATGGGATCTTACATGATTCAACTTGCATCCCAAGACCGTGTTACAACTCTCAGCAAGCCACTTCGACATATATGTTTTGCATGCCACACGTTACTTTGAAGCACTGACAGGGACATTGATCTTAAACTTGCCGCCAGAAGCCATCCCTTTTGGAGGAGTGGTTTTTTTCGCAAATCAATGCCTCAAAGCTTGGAGGTTGATCAAGATGTACGTGGAGAACCACGTGCCACAGCTGCAAGTGGTTTGGTGGTGGTTGCTGCTGCACCGCGTTGTGTTTTGCCTTTGCCTTGGTGACAGGAAGAGATCGCTGCAACGATCAATGCAGACATGGGTGGCACCAGATTTCGCGCCATGGGTGAGATTGCGCCTGTGACGAGTCGAAGCCCGAGTTTTGGTGGCTGTGTGGAATCACGTCACGGCATATCACTTTGCAATAGTATCATTTCGGCTTATCACACTGCTTCTCACTAAATCATTTGAAGAGCAAAGCCACCAAAAAAATGGTGTCGACCTTTTCCGATGAGCGCCTATATAACAGTTGCCAGGTGCTGATGATTGCTTGGCCAACATCGATGAGTGGGCGAGTGTCTTGGTAGTTCATCTCAGCGGCGGTGTGTGAAGAAAAATGAGAAATATCATGTTTTTGGGAAGAATATTCAAAAAGATAGATTCATAATCAATGATGTAAATCGATTAAATCACTTAGTAGAATGACTAGTGGGAACATTGTCAGCATATTTCAATATTAAGCAACAAACAAGCAGGGCCCGGACTGAGCAAAACCCTCATGCTTGCGAGGGAGGCAGAGGATCCAGGTATGGAGGACAGTTTGGAGCCTATAAATCAATATATCTATATAATCAATATATATATATATATACACCACATATTTTTGATGTCCAGAATTCAGAATGACTCTCTCGCTCTCTTTCTCTCTCTCGCTTTCTCTTTCTCTTTGCATCACTTCGCTTGATCTGGAAGGTACAACAAAAGAAGTTCCGTTTGTTCAGCATGCTGCAGTTTATTTTCATGTTTTTTGGTCAAGGAGATCGATGGGTGGGTGGCCTCTTCGACAGGCCAAGCAACTAGCTACTGCAAGTTTATTATAAATGGCATTCAGAGAGATGTGAGACTCCTGCAACTTCATGAGTCCTAGGAAGGCATTAAACCATTCCTAGTCTCCATGGCTGGAGTGAACAGGCAATATATCCGTCCAGAGCCCAAAGGCGTGGCATTGGGGTGGAGTTGGAAATGTGACACATTGACATGACCAAATGAAGTCTGCCACAGTGAAAGTTCAAAGTTCACTTGTTATAGTCCACGTGTTTTGGATGCAGGTGTTGTGTTGATCATTGCCCCCTGGTGGCTTGGACTGATTCGACATGATATGCATACGAATCTGAAGTTATTTTTCGGATCATTCACTTTTCGGGAGGTTGGGCTAAATGGACAATCTATTATCTATTGGTGTTTGTTCTTTACCTTTGTGTGTCAATGCCAAATCCTGGATGTATCTTGTATCCTCCTTGGGGAATCATTCTAACAAAAATCATTGTGACTGTAAAGTTAGATTATCAGTTTCAACATGACGATGTCTTTTAGCAACACGTTTTGCGATGCACAATTTTCAAGCGCTATCTTCATGTTGGTGGGAGGGTTTACTACGACAATTTGGGAGCGTCACTTTTGACGGGTACCTTTTACCTTTTCTATCCTTTTCTACTATAGAGAAAAATGAAAAGTTGACATTTCTGCCCGAAATTTTTGAAATTGTGTGCTTCCCATTACCATAAACCTCACCGCCATAGAAGCTTCAGAAGCTGCTTTCCCCAGGAATGTGCCATGGCAGCTCACCATCCGGCCCTTGACAGCAGCAATTGCTGCAGGCAACGTCGTGGTGCCCCAGCAGCATTATGTTGGTTTCTGTGGCATGTCATGGTCAGGTTTGCTGATATGGTAATGACAGGTGGCAGGGAATAGTGGGTGACATTGCAAGGCATTGTTGCATAATTATTGTTGCGTAAGTAAGTGTATGATTGTATAGTTGCATCATGTTTCACGACTTTTGCCAGTTATCTCATCCTTTAAGGTGATGAAACCCAGCGAGTTAAACCCTCGCAGTGCGCCCCTTATCGAGAAGTTGGTGCAGAAGTACTTGGACCCCGAGTGCTTCAGGCAGAGCAAAACTGGTTGCTATCCTTGCATTTGTTAAAAAACAACTCTTTGTGTTGGCGGGGACTTTTTGAAGGACTGCTGGACTTATGAAACATCATGAAACGGTTCATTCCATTACCATCGTATTGGTCAGGACTTTTGTGGAACATTTGTGAGCATTTCCAACCACTGGCCACACCCTCATGTCACCAGGGTGGTTCAGGGTGCCGTTGCGGAGACCACTGCTTTGTTGAACAATCGCTGGGATCACATCTTCTACACAGGCCCTGTTGGATTGCATTGGGCGCGGTGTCATGGTAAAGCCAATCCACGTAACATGTAGATAAGGAATATGTTTCCCCTTGCTTTCCAAATTTCAGAATTCTGTTTGTGTTGTCTCTATATGTAGGTTTCCTGCAGTTTCTGTCGTATACAGCCAGTGAGTCCCTCTTTTGAAATGAGGCAATGGCCAAGTTGGTCGAATCGTCATGACGGCTGCGGCACAGCACTTGACCCCTGTGACCCTTGAGTTGCTACGGCTTTGAGTTGATACTCCACCATGGGTTTTAAGCGATGCCTTCCAAAGATTCAAGAGGGGTTCAAAGGGAACATTAAAGCACGAAGAACATGTATTGCTTGTCAGGGTTTTTGTGGGATTGGGTTAAAACACATTGAGATATGTGGATGATATAATATGATATAATGATATATGCATAATTACAGAGGATATTTAATGGCTCCTAATTTGGTAGGGACCTGCTGACAAACGATTTGATTTGGCAAAAAATGAACGCTTGTACAGTAAATGGATGTAAATGGGCCTTGGATCATGACTTGGCCAGAAATACTCACTACTACACCTGGATTCAAGACTCTTTGTGTTCTTTCATGCACCTACTTTACTTGGTTTTCCTTTCCTGTGAATGTGCATGCTGAAGATCAATCTTCTTAATCTTGAGCCAGCATCATCCATCGTACAGTATATGGCTCTATGAAAAGTCGCACTCTCAAACAACCAGGTGGTTTGCCTCGTTCTAGCAAGTTCTGACCGTTTGCCAATTGAATCCGCACCTTTTTGAAGATGTTGTCATCCTTTGGTAGACTCTTGCAGGTAGCCGGTAGCACTAGTGTTTTTTCGCTTTTGAGCCGGTGGATCATGTGCATCAATTTCCATTTCATTGATTTTATTCCGTATTAAAGGGCAAGATCATGAAAGATCCCAAAAACCTTATTCTTTTATTTTGATCACTTCCCATGGATGATAAGACATGATGGAATCATATCATACCACACCATGAATAAGGCGTGTTCCATCATTTCCATTCATTTCCATGATTTCTGAATACTTTTTCACCTGTTTTTTCTCCAACTAAACTTCTCTACTTTTGTATGTCCTCAGGCTTGGCGGAAAGAGCCCGGTTATCGTAGATGAAACAGCTCTGGCGGGGTGGCCCAAGGGTATTATGCTGGTACGGTAGTAATTTGTTCAATTTCAACTATAGATTCATATTGAGAGGTAATTTGTGCATATATATACATCTAGTAATATATTACAGTGTTTGTATATAGTCATGAAAAAGGCTGTAGAATTATCAATGGTGCCATCATGATCATTGAGAATATTATATGTATTACAAAAGTAAACGCAATATAGATTTCTGTCAATATGGAAATCTTGTGGATTTGAACAACCTACATATTCATGCAGTACATGCACGCTTCAAAAGTATAGGTGTCATTATATCCACGTGTACATTGGTAAGATGCCAACACATAAAGGTATATACGGTATACAACGTACATAGAATCCATCTATTTGTTGGATCACCATGGTGCTTTCCAGTCTCATTTGCATTGTGGCAGCGATTGGGCCAGATTGATTCCGCTGTGAAGCGCATTGCCTTGATGAAGTGGTCTTTGAGTGGGCAGATTTGTGTGGCACCAGATGCTTGTTGGCAGTACAGCAGGGTGATGTGCAGATGAGATGATATAGTTGACATTGTGGTGAAAGTATTAAGAGCTTGAGAATGGATGGTTTGGAAAGAGCATATAATAAGGTATGGACTTGTATTATGTCATACATATGCACTATGCACAGGGTTCTACTAACTTTATCCTTACTGCCTTTGCAGCAGTTGATGCGCGATGAACCACAAATGTATATATTATATACACACATGTGTGCATATTTATTTACACACATATATATATTTAATATACGTATAGGTATAGATTTATATTTAGACATAGAGATGAATGAGGTATCTTTCACATCACGTTTGTACAGACATGCTTGGATTATTGTTCACTTTCCATTGCTATACTTTGACAGAAGGCAGGAAACTAGGCAGGAGAGTGCGGATATTGGATGGCTGCGAGAGGAGCCAAGCTCGACTCAGAGAGCGAGAGAGAGTGTGTATGATGGTGTTAATCGTTCGAATGATTCCAAGTCCATTTTGCCGGAGTTAAACTTCAATGATCTTCAATGCTTTTCCAAGCAGTCGGGTAGTTCCATTCCGCCCAAGGATTACATTTTTGTCCACCAGAGCATCGAGAAGGAGTTTATCGAGAAGCTGACACGTGTCAAGGAACCCTATTCTCCCCACATAAATCTATATAAATCTAGGGTCTCAAAACGCTGGAAAGTCAAGTTGGGTAGAGCAAGTCGGGGTACAAAAACCATGCAAAATTTCAAAGTATGCTGGGCCCATTGAATATATATATATATATGAATATATATATATATACATATATATGATTGAATTGGAACTCAAATGGAATGATATATCAATCAGTAGCTCGTAAATTTGATGTACGTGTGTCAGTGAACATGTGGTGACTGAAAGATTCCTCAGTTGCCACGAGATTGTTTTTTGCGACTGAGGAAAGCTGTGGTCATCGCTAGCAGTGGTCAGGATGGCAAAGGTCGAGGCGTGTAGCCTCACAACATCTCACAACCATGGCGTGAGGTTTCCCCGAGGTCAGGTCTTGTCTCCCCAAATAAATATCAGCTTCCATACAGAAGCAACCTTAGTTTTGAAATTTGAGGCATCTTCAAGCTGGTGAATGATTTGTATTTCACCAGTGATTTACTGGACGCAGTTACATGTTTCGCATGTTTCCTCGAAACGCCTATAATCTCAGCCCAAACCTGGGGTAGCACTGATGGTTAAATAAAGTCACAGTTGTGAGTTAGCAGGCCATTCGTTTAACAGGATATTTGAGACTTCATGAGTGGATTCGTTTTGATACATTTTGGATTCGGCCTTACACAGAGTGAACGGCTACTGCTGGTGCAAAATTCAATGATTCTGCCATGCAGTTGATGACTTCGGAATGATCGTGAACGAGAAACATGTGGATCGATTGGAAAATCTCATCCAAACTGTTGCCCGGCAGCTTCTGGCTTGTGCGATAGCTTGTGAATCGGTGGGTTGGGTGCCAAAATCTTGGCAGATTTGCAAGCTGATGCAGTAGAAAAAAACGCACTTAAAACAAACCGCAGATGTCACATGAGGCTTCACTGAGACGTGACTAAGGCGGGTGGCACCATCATTTGCGGTGGAGCTGAGGTCCGGGAACAGTTGGTTGGAATGTCACACAGAGCCCCCAACCCGCTTCACTTTCCACCGATGGACTTCCGACCCTCCAGGGCATTGAGAGGAAGGAGCGCTTTGTTCCTCCCACAGTCATCCACAATCCCAAGATGGATGCCCCAATCATGCAGGACAGGCCAAGGGCCAAGTCATTCGTGTGTTTTTAACATATTGGCAAAGAGATGATGCTGATAGCTGATAGAACATATCTATGATTCTGAGCAATATGTATGGCCAATACTTGTATACTTACCTTGAGTTTGAGACCAAGTCCCGATCAAGGAGGAGATCTTTGGACCTGTTTTGCCAGTGTTGCCGCAACTCGGATGGAGGTCGAATGCCACCAGCATTATGTTTCATGTAGAATGATTTTGTACAAATAGTAATCATTTGTGGTAAGTCCCATTTGCATCTAAAACGTGGTGCGGGCGTAAAAAGGATTAAACAAACATATTAGCTCCAGATAATTTTAGATATCGGACATTGATCCGTTATACCTGAGTCAGTGCAACATCCAAGGTATGACGACTTTGAGATGCTTGGTGATGCTAATATGCTGGCAGGCCAATAGCAGTACCGTTTCCTACCCTTTTTGAAGCAAGGAATGACTGGAAGACCAGAAGCCATTCCGGGTACATCGATGTTCATAGCTGTTCAGACTTCTGACATTTTGGATTTGATCTTGGCTTCAGCCTAGGGTGTTGACAGCGTTGAATCCGTTTCCGTGACTAAGGACAGCGTTGAAGACGATCCGGTCCAAGGAGACACCGCTTGTTTCTTGACACTTTGAAGACTTTTGGTAAAGATGCCCCCAATTCGAGAGGTGTTGCTCCTCAATAAGAGGCACGTTGCAGTTTCAGTTATATAAATATTTACAAGTATACACATAGAGGTGTATTTAATGAACATGTTTTTTTTTCTGCAAGCACCTTCTGATCTCTGTCTCACACCAACAGTAAAATAGTATAAGGATTGTGCAGGGATCGGGCCCGATCGGGCTTTGCCCACCATCTCCATCATCATCATCATCATCATCATCATCATCATCAACATCATGGTGATCATCATCAACATCATGGTGATCGTCATCATCATCATCATCATCATCATCATCATCATCATCATCATCATCATCATCAACAACAACAACATCATGGTGATCGTCATCTTCATTGTCAGCTTGTTTGCACATGGCAGTTGAGTACGTTTAGTACCGTAATATTGTCACGAGATGTCACGAGATTTGATGTGTTGAAGCCTTGGTGACCATGTCGTGGCACACCCTCGGCGCTTTGAAGCTCTTCTGAGGCGTTCTACGTGTTTTCTCAAGATTCAGGAGCTGTTGGAAGGGCAAGTGATTTAGTCCAAACCCAGCAGAACAAATTTCATGCGGGTCATGCCCTGTGCGAATATGATGTGTCGGGAAGACCTGCAAGAACATGTGAAAAGCATCGTGCACAATGCTCGCTTTATGTTTGGAGGAAACATTGAGAAAGCCTTGAGCACTATCCAGAGTGGTGGTGTTTGCACCTGGTCTGCACTCGTAGAACACCTACCGTACTTGAAAAGTCAGCAAGCCCATGCCTGAATTGCGCAGAAGTCTGTATAAGTTTAGCTGATGTTCTAGCACACCTGATCAAAACATGTCAAACGACACCTCCCAAAGTCTCACACAGCTGCAAAAATTGCGGCTTGAAATCTACAACAGTGACCTTTTTTTGGGGCCTGGCGTCCAAAAGCTCCTGGTACTCATCAGTGGCACCATGTGGCCGCGCCCAGGTATCAACACGGTTTTTGAGCACCTCATTCCTGAGACTTTGCCTTTTGGTGCGGGGCCAGTGAGGGAAAGATAGAACCTCATACGGAAACAACCATTTTCATCAACATGAAGGGTTGTCTCCCATGCTATTCAACCAGTTCATACCTATCGTATTCGATATGTTTGTGAATATTGTAATGAATATTCACACCTTGATTATGATTTTGGATGTCAATCTCCATCTCATATGAAGTCAGCAACTTTTAACCCAAATGACAGGTTCCCATATGCATTTTCAACAGATTTATCCACCTTCTTTGATATGGTTTTTACGATGGTGGGCATGGTAGGTATGGGCATGGGAGCTATAATGCATGCGAAAGAGGCGACAGCTAATCCTGCGATGGACAGTACGTCTTTTTCCTCCTTTGCAATCGGATTTCGTTCAACTGCCCACACAACATCCACTACAACCAGCACAACGACCACAACAAACAATAAGTGAACGTAGTTTTCTCAGTTTGTCAGTCATTGTCATTTGTTTCTTTCCCTGATTAGTATATAAGGTATGTTTCTATCACCATATCGATCATATCAACTCTATTATGAATACAAAGCAAAACGTACAGCACAAGTATGAACAAGTAATGTTGCATCACTTCAGGCCTTCAGGCAGCTGAAAGAAGGTTATGTTTGGAGGCTACCCTTACAATACGAATTTCTTTATGAAGTTGCTGGTTCCTGAACTTGAAGCACACACACAGGTGGCCAAGGTGCATCCGGAATGGGCATCTTGCTTGCAACAATTCATGAAGCATGCTTCTGGCGCAATGAAGAGTTGGCAGGCAATTGTGGAAATTTGATGAAATTGAATGAAATTTGTCGAGGTGCCATGAGGTCAGGAGGTGTATCTCTCTCTCTCTCTCTCTCTCTGTCTTCTTTTTTTATACATAAGCCTCCCTCAGGAATTCAGTTGGACATTTAGACATTATGTGCGTCGGGAGTTCCCGATCCTTCAATTAAGCTCAATGCTTTTCATGAAGAAGTTTGATTCGAGCATGGCCCTGCACCAGAAGCGATGAGAAATGATCCTAGCAACTTCTGGGCCTGAAAGATGCAGGTGTGATTGATAGTGTATCCTGTATCCCCTTCCTTTTTGCACCCATAAAATCTTGATCTTATCCCATACTGTAGCTGGCCAGAATCCGGCTAGCCACTTCACATTGCAAAAAAACCATTAATAATGGATCAATATCCAATTCATGTGAGTGTTTTAACCATTCCCACAGGTGCTGGCTTTTGTCATAATTTGTCCACCAACTGCAGCATCCATAGGCATTCTTTTTGCTTTACTTCGAGGTGCCTACCATGGCAAGTTTGGTTTCGATGAGTTCAGCCACAAGCGTGCCATTCTGGTGAAGTCGCTTGGTGTGGGCAGACAGTAATTTGATCACCGGCGATCAGCTGGACGAGCGCAGGGGAAAACATGGAAGTCATTTGTTATAAAGAAATCAAGCATGACTCATCAACGGGCAAAAAGAAGTTCGCTTCATGACGTACAGGTGCAGGCCAGACGCAACATTGAAAATATACAGAATCAGGTTGTATGAGGTGTTGTGGTTTGACTGTTCCTAGCTATAATGAACTCATCGCCTGACTGTATTGTTTCCTTGGCTCCTGAATTTAAGGTCAACGCTTCCAGGAATGCGTGGTCCCATGATTCCATTGCCAGAGGCAGCGGGTCTTGTGGACCTGAGATTGGCTGGCTTTCTCCCATTAAAGGCTTTACTTCAAAAACAATTCTTCAAATGTTTTGCTCATGACCTTGTGCAGTTCTTCCGTGGAGGGACCCAATCGAAGAAGACATTTCAATTGTTGACTTGGGCCAAGCCTGAAGGCGGGAAAGCCCATGCCTTCATGGGTATATCCCTTGGTGGTTGCTTGGTTTGCACTTGGGATGGTTGCCAATGTATCGCAGATTGGGATGCATGTGACACGATGCATGTTTGATATCACTTGACAATTTAAAATTGTTTGACTCCAGAGCCTACATGCCGGAGATTGTTATCCACATGATTCTACATGTCTTCTTTGGTCCGTGTGACTTATCATGTGTTTATCAGTTTATCATTATGCCATTTTCCGGTCAGTTTCTTCCTGATTTTCACTCCACTCTCTAAGCAATGCCTCGGTTTCTGTGGATCCTGGCGCAGATGAAACTGCAATTTGGCTTTGTGCCACAGAGCGTGAAGTCTTGCTGGCGTGGGGTTTATGCTGCTGTCATGGCACCGACGCTTGGTGAGCAGTTTGTGTGTTTGTGACCATAGATGAGCTGGACACTTTTCTGCAAGTGCATCCCTGATAAAAAGCAGATCCTCCATGATTGTCCTACCCCATTCACCCTGAACCCTAGAATCAGTATGAATGACATGGTGGCCACGTGTGAAGAGTAGTGTGATTAACGTGACTACTGGCCCGGTTTTGCAATTGAATACCATTGATGTGACAAATCGTGCGCATGTTGTCATCATTCTTCCCAAGACAGGAGTTGTTGCCCAGACGTCCGTAGACGTCCCCGCACTTGCCCCAATATTGCTGCAGTTCCAAATCCGCTGAACCTAGGATCAGAAGACTTTTTTTTGCATAAGATGGCGGTACATTTTCCGGGCCTGATTTGTCAGGTGTTAGGATTTTTTCACTCCAGACTCAGCCTGTAGACACTGTGGAGTGTGTATGCTCTTAGCAGCATTTCAAGTGTAGCTGCAGCAGATTAATACATTTGTTGCTGGCTCTTGCAGGCAATGTTGTGGCGCTTTGCATGTGTTTACAGGGGGGGAAGTGTTGGCACAAATTTCGAACAAGTTCTGAAACTGGGTCACCACTAACCTCCTCAGTGAAGTAGAAATTGCATTTGGCTTTCCATGAAAAATAGCATGAAACACAAGGCTGGACAACCATCCTTTTATTTATTTTGAAATAGAGGAACGAGATCGCATGAAATAACATGGCACAAACCAGAGAGCATCCTCTGCTACCGAGCCTACGGCTTTTTCAAGAACAGCCTGGAGACAGCATTTGGCATGCAACACCAATGCATTTGATGCAATGTGTTCTTTGTGCCCACTGGAACATATGCAGAAGCCTTGGAGCTTTAATAGAAGAATCTCTGACGGAGATCCGACTGGACAATTTTCACTCGCCAAACTAGGTTGGCATACTCAAGAGAAATGGCAAAGTCTTCATGCCACATTGTAGTTGTTCGAGTGAAGTACTACGGGTTGAAGCAGTGTCCCTCACGCCAATGGAGTTCGTAGATGGCAGAACCATATCGCACAATATATCACAATGAAACCCCACAGTTCAGAGACTCGGAAGAACTGCCCAGACAATCTCAGACAGCAACGAAGACATTTCTGTATACTGTATACTAGACACAAATGACATACAGACAGGGAGAGAGAGAGAGAGAGGGAGCAGAGAGAGAAGAAAAAAAGGAGATGCAGATGCAAGTCAAGAGGGTTGGTGCTTTGTCGTGAAGTTCTTGCCTTTTCCTTTGAGTTTGCTCCGGAAAATGCGAGTAGCCGAGTAGCCCAGAATGCAGCAAAGGCCGAAAAAAGGCGCGGGGTAAAAACCAGGGAAATGCAGCTCCACAATGCACAAACCATGCTACTCGACAGGTCCATAGAGCTGGACAGAGCTGGCCAGGGCTGGAAAACGTGAAAACGTGGAACCAGGGAAGGGTCTGGCTGGCTGGCGGTCTTCGAGAGGTTTCACTCGGAAGCAGTTGATACTACTCACAGCAGCGGCTCATCACAAATTACCATGAAATAGCAACATCAAGGGAGGATCAACGCATTCTGAGTGAGTTGCTTTTTCGGTAACTTTTGTAAAACTGATAACACAATGGCCAGTGCACATCCACTGCTGACAATGAAGATGAGTGACTACAGCAATGGGAGGTGCTGAAGAGACCTTTCCTTTGCTTTGACGCTATTCAGCTAGTCTTTTCCATTTACCCTGTACTGACATGTCACCATGTGACGACATATATGTTTGTTGCTCAAAGCAAGTCAAATGCTTTGTTGCAGTGGTTCATATAAAAGTTTTGTCTCCGAATCCATGGGTACTTTCAACTTATACACAACCAATTTATGGAGCTTTGTCATGGAAGATGACTCCCCTTGTGATTTGATCTCGACGCCTTGGCTTCAGCGAATGCAGATTGGATGATTTTCACATGCAGCATCATGCAGCGGCTTCACACGTTCACAGTAAATTTTATGTGGAAATGCCCAGAAATGGTGGAGATTTGCCAAGGGGAAATCTCGTCTTATAGATCCTTCCAAGCAGGGATTTGCATCATGAATTATCATGAATCATGAACTACTTTGAGCTGAACCTATATGGTTCCAAACTTGATCGGCTTATTTCAGAAAGAACATGTTGACTGTGCTACAAGTACTGTACTTGTCTTCCAAAACTGTATATGGCACAAGGCATTCACATCAACAAATATTCAGTTGGAAGTGTTTGACCGAAGATCATCGCGAATGGCTAGCTCTAGTCGTTTGGTAGAGGTCCGCCTTTTGTGGAGGGGCCACGGGTGGCATTCCAGGGAGGTGAAAGGCACCTTGCGATCTCAGGTGTTGGTATAGCAATCCTCACATATCCTCACCACCAACTCACCAACCGCAAAGTCTCGGTTCAGCTTTTAGGGTGACAGCTGCGGTGATGAAATCTGGACACATTTTGGAAGTGCCTTCTTGGGAAATAGACTCGCATAGGAGAAACTAGTATGATATTGTATGTTATTGTGTTATTTTCCGTGCGAAATTGTTGAAACTGCGAATGTTTATGTTCACATTCTACTTCACGCAAGCCAGTCGAAGATGTCGAAGCATCCACATCACTACATCCACAGCAGAACTCAAGGTCATTAGCTTGAGTTGTTTTTTTTCTGCAAAGCGATGGACACTCAGAATTCAAAGCCCTGACAATCTTGATACCCTCGAAAAGTGAAAAAACATGTTCCCGCACTGATAGGTTGCACACGGTTTCTGACGCGCCGTCGGGACGGACCCGGGTGATGGTTCGGTCTGTTTGGAATCTCTTTTGGCGAAAAGATCCTCAACCTCCAAAGCGTTCTGGAAGGCCCGGGTGCAGAAGCCTTTTTGCTATCGAATCCTTTGAAAACAACCAAAAACAACCAAAGACACCTGAACCTCCAGATGCCAGAAGACAAGCTTCCTGACTTGAGTTTTTTTGGGGGACTTGCTAGAACAAGATTTCATCGGATGTCAAACCCTTTCAAGTTCAAGTTCTCTTTCAGGGGGAGCGTTTATGCAGAAGATACATATGCAGATGCAGATGATACAGAGGGCACTCCAAACAGACCAGCATCACTTCGGAAAGAGACAGATGCATCTCGGCATGCATAGCAAATGATTCTTGGGCCTCAGTTTCGGGACAGCGAGTGGATGAGCTGACCAATTGCTTCTGAGAGAACCGTGTGGTGACCTCGGTCCTTTCCAAGGAAGAGGTGGTGTCGAAAAAGCATGTGCCGCAGAATATCTATGTGCGGGACTTTCTCGACAGACATGGCAGCTTGCAGAAACACTGGAGGTCAGATAAGAGATATAAAATCACAACCACCTCGAACACATTATTGGCCACTTTGGAGACTTAGATACACGCATATCCCCATAGTCACAATTTGTAATTTGTTTTTCTTTTTTTTCTTTCTTTCTCCCTTTCCCTATTGATACAAGCAGCAACGAATCAAATGTATGTCTGCGAGACATTGTACCTGTATGGCGGATAGGGGTCTATTGGGAGTTTATGCGTGATTCACTAGTATTATGTCACGGTTATTTATCAGCCTCCGGCCATCCCGCCGGCTTTTGCGGGGCTGTGCGACCGCCTGGGCCGTAGCTTGGAGCTCCATGATGCGAAGGTCCAGGGTTGCGAAAAGTCAGCTTGGCCCGGCGAGCTGGTGACTCGATGATGAAAACGAAATTTAAAAATGGTAGTTAGGAACGGCCCAACGCACCAGACAGCTAATCACCCAGATTCAGGCTTTGAGACTTTAAGCTGCATCACCTGCCGATTTTGAGCCGTGGAGGAGGAAACTGAGGAGGAAATGCAGAAGCTTCTTTTTCATGCCTTGTGTCCTGAAATGGAGGCTCCTGATATTTCGCCCGCCGCGCACCCCGCGCGGTGGTGCTGGCGTTGCTGCCGGAGCTGTGTGCAGTGGACGGCAAGACCGACAGTTGGGGTAAGACAGCGGTGGGCTATACTGCCGTGGTGTGCCTGAACTGGCGCTGCCGATTGGGGCCGGACTCTGGGTCAAGTGTCCACACGGACTGCGGGCGGAGCTACCGGGTGTGGTGCAAGGATTGTCGCTGCCGTGTGGTGCGCTGCACCAAAAAGCAATAACAGCAACAACAGCAACAAGAGCAACAAGAGCAACAACAGCAACAGCAGCAACAACAGCAACGACAGCAGCAGCAACAACAGCAATAACAGCAACAATAGCAACAAGAGCAATAACAGCAACCACAGCAACAGCTAACAAGCACTGCAGCGCCAGAGGGACCAGGGGGGAATCGAGCTCGAGACTCGAGACCTTTTGGATATTGGGTGGTCTTGGTGGTTGTGGTGCTTGTGCTTGTGCTTCCTGGTGGGGGTTGTGGGGGGTGTTTTAGGCAAAGTAAAAATGCGTCCCTAAACATTATCAGCGCCAGTTGGGCCATCAAAACATAAGCGCAATACAGACAAGCAATCCATCACCGAGCCCCACTCCACTAGACACGCCGGCAAAGCCTGCGGATTTCACCTTCAATTTGAAGCTTCTCATGCCTTGTCACTTGCTTGCCCGAAACCAATGCTATTCGGCATTTACCTTCCTTTTTTGTTTAGACTTCAAGTTTATGCACGATTCATAGAGCTGATCGAGCCTTGCCTTGGCTATTCCACTGTCAGTGTTTGGTTATTTCTTCCTCTTGGTCGCGCTTTTGTAATTTCAGCATTGGTCACAGTTGATTTTCGACCTCGAAGTCACTTCGACGTAGGCCTTAGGCGAGTCATATTTGTTCAGTTGGTTTTGTTTGCTCGTGACCACCTTTATGCATTTTTATGTTGTTAAGTCATTCCGGGCCCTTTACATTCAGTAATTCGGAAAAGCTCATTCAACACAGTATGATAGCATTTAGTCTTTACATGTTTGATTATATCTTTAGTTTGACTATACATTGAACATTAGTTACTAGTTAGTGGTGCAAGATTGTTGATCTTGCTTGGGGACAGTATTGGGAGGAACATGAAAAGGGGTACTGTAAAGTGTGCTGTGTGTCTGATTTCTGCCGCAAGAAAAGGTAGTCGGATGCATTAAAAAATAGAAAGAATTATTACCCACTAATATGATGACCAGTGCTGAGAAACCTCTTGAAACTAAGGATCCATGTCGAGTTTGTATACGTATTGTATACGTATAATTAATTACTGGATTTGCTCTTGCCCACTGATTTGGGGAGTGAGGCTTCAGTAGCCCGAGCAGTCCGAGAAAAGTGGGCGACCCCAATCAGCCTTGCACTGTTTCAATGGATGCTTGGAGTGGCAAAGCATCCAACTTTTTCTTTTGCAACAGATCTCAGAGCAGCAGTGTGCTTGAACATGTTGTCGAAAAATGTGTGTTTGCACACTCGCCAGCTCCAGGAGTCATAAAGTGTAATACAGCATCATTAAACACGAATCCAGTAATTATATTGTATATACATAATTACAACAAACCTTTTGAAAGATAAAAACTTCGGAACCAAGGTTGGCCACACTTACATTTTGGATGCTTTCCTAGGGTTGTTGGGTTTTCAATTTGACATGAACAAACTTGACTCTACTGGATACTGAACCCATCAGCAAGATGAGGAAGCTGTCAATCAAAATGTACTTGTTGCTACTCTTCAGGGTCATTAATTAATGATATTTCATGCAACTCTTTTCTTGCTATGTATTTTTGAGTTATTTTGACTTGTTTTTTGAGTTGATTACCAGCATACCAACGTGTTGGGGGAGTATGCGCACTTCGTCACGCCTTTCGCTGAAGGAAAAAATCTATGCTTTGCATGTGGCTGCCTTACTAGGCAATCATGACATCGTTTCGCTCCTGTTCCTGGGCAAGTCGGCAAGTCTTGAAACTGCCATGTCGAACGGTTCTTACATGTTATGCCACTTTGGGTGGAGGCATACTTTTAGATCGCCTTGCTTGTACTGGACGTGGTTGCCACCTCTTTTGCATTCTTTTGCTGATTGTGGATGCCTGTCAACCTGCTCACAGCAGGGATCGCAAAAGTGTTCAAACAACGCATAGAAGTGCGTTGGACCTGTGGTCAAGAGTTGGAACAAATCAAAAAGACATCAGAAAAGATGGTGAAGCATTTCAAAATTTAGTTTTAGATCATTTGCTGCTTCGTTTTCTGCTTTAGGGGTCCTGCATATTCAAAAAGGGGAGCAGGTTTTGGGCTTGGCTCGTAGGACAGATTTATGACACTGAAGTATTAATACTCCAATCTGAATGAAGGAATCAAAAACAAACAAAAATAGATGTTGAGAAGTTCAGGACTTAATGTGACTTAAGTACTCTTCGCCTTGAAGTTGTCTTGAGATGATTGAGATTCAAACCCACAACTACCTGAAGTCCCTTAGTATATCTTATAGTACTATATAGTATATTAGTATTATTCGTGTCCTTTATTGTCACTTTAACTTTAGGAACCCTTGACTTTTCCCCCATCACCAGGGGAGAAAACATTCGAGGTTAGAAGCAAGAGCCGATCCTGAGCAACAAGGGGCGGGCGGTAAAACACCTATCGATATAGCCTATGCAGAGAACAGCACCTTTGGCGGTTGTTGAAATATAGCTCCATGGGAGAAAACAAACCCACATTGGACACAAAAAAACTGTGTTTTTGGGGTGGGAAGTGGAGCCTCTGTTAATTGTTTGTTCATCCCCTTCATCCCCTTCATCGTTTCACAATCATCATCATCATCATCATCATCATCATCATCATCATCATCATCATCATCATCATCATCATCGGCATCGGCATCGGCATCGGCATCAGCATCAGCATCATCATGATCATCATCATCATCAGCAGCACCAGCATCATCCTCATCATGTTCATCATCATCATCATCATCATCATCATCATCATCATCATCATCATCATCATCATCATCATCATCATCATCATCATCATCATCATCATCATCATCATCATCATCATCATCATCA
>DF239033.1:68500-190179 GCA_000507305.1 Breviolum minutum Mf 1.05b.01
CATCATCATCATCATCATCATCATCATCATCATCATCATCATCATCATCATCATCGTCATTATCATCATCATCATCATCATCATCCTCGTCATCATCATCATCATCATCAGTAGCATCATCCTCGTCATCATCATCGTCATCATCATCATCATCATCGGCATCGGCATCAGCATCAGCATCAGCCTCATCATGTTCATCATCCTCGTCATCATCATCATCATCATCATCATAATCATCATAATCATCATCATCATGATCATCATCATTATCATTATCGGCATCAGCATCATCATCATCATCATCATCATCATCATCATCGTCATTATCATCATCATCATCATCCTCGTCATCATCATCATCATCATCATCAGCAGCATCATCATTATCCTCGTCATTATCTTTATCATCATCAACATCATCAGCATCAACATCAGCATCATCATCATCATCAACAACATCAACATCATCAACATTATCATCATCGTCATCATTGTCAGGGTTATGGTCATCACTGTCATCCTCAGCGTCATTGTCTTCGTCATCATCAGTGTTGCTTTTGGACCCGCGCACGTTTGAACGCAAGGCTATACCAGCAAATCAAAAATGAACAGAACCAGAGTAACCCTTGTGCCCAAACCACATGAAGGCTTCTTGCTTGTTGATTCATAGTCCCATCGCATCAGTAACATCATCGAGACTGCCTTTCAAATTGGACCACAAGAAGACATTGGGACATGTTTGGGTTTGTCAAACCTTGGCGAACCATCCGATGCAAGGCAAAGGTTCTCACAGCCGCTTGGTTGCAATGTCCACAGCCAGCGAGATTGCTGTGAGGCTGTGAGCCATACTCTGAATGGAAACATGTGTGATGATCCGAATGAGTTCAGGTGGTTTAGCATGCCTTGTGGATTGCAAGTTGTGTGACCCATGTGAAGCTACGAAAATCATGCAGGTGCTTCAAAGGTCATTACATTGTCTTTTAAGAGCATGTTGCAGACATGTTCTCAGTGAGTCCTTCCAGATGCTGAGGCTATGTCCTCTTTTTGCTCCGTGATGCCATAACAATAAAGCGGCAGGAAGAACGACAATTTGGGACTAGCCTACGACGTGGAAATACACCAATCGATGAGTTGATCTTTGGCGGAAAGAAAGGGGCTTCCGTGCATGAAATAGTCCTTGGCACCGGTGCCGCAAAGCACTGGTGTGCAAGGAGCACAGATTGGAAGTTCTTGGTCGAATCTACTAGTAGATGTTTTTTAATTTTTTTCTTTCAATTTGTTACCACCATATGCCACCCGGGCAAAAACAGCTGTTTGTATGTGCATGTTCTGGTGAGACATCATGCATTCCTTCCGCAGATACAGAGCAAATGAACGACCTTACTACATTGCACAATATAACGAGGTAGTCTTTGGATGTTTTTGGTGGGGTTTCAGTTGATCTCGTGGCACCGCGCTCAGGAGAAAACGCATCTTGGCGGTCAAGGGGTTCATCTCACTTTCACAGGATGCACCAGCACATCAGAAACGAATACATACAATTTGTTCATGTGTCTTTTTTGCCTGGCAGATGTGCATAGATAAGTACTTGGTAGCGTATGAATGTCGTGAATATGCATCCATCCATGGTGTGAGCATCACTACGACAGAAAACCACAGCGGCCTGGTGAGCTGACATGTTGCTGCATGTTTCGGGCACTGATTCGTGAGGCACTTCTCCATGCAGTTGCACTGGGGGGTGTAGCTCGGTGTTCCAAAAAGATCCAAAAAGAAGACATTGTTGGTGAATCAATGAGGTTGAAGTTGAGTTTGCGTTGTTTTGAACGGAGGTATGGAGATGGGAGAAGGGCGCCAAGTCTTATTTGAAAAAAACATGAAAATCAAATGTCTCATCAGCAATTGACACTTTCATTTGATTCTTGATCTGGGGGCATGCTATTGCACCCCTTTGATGCTTTGCGTGTGGGTGTGTGGGTGTTTGTTTGTGTTTGTGTTAATGCCATGTTACTAACTACCACAAGTCGGACCATTTTAATTCCCAGGTTTTTGGGGAGATCCCAGGATTCAAAAAAGCAGTCGCCATTTGACACCGGTAATTAGGTTGTATCTGTTGAAGCAGGGGCTAGTGAAGCTTCACATCCAGCTCGACCCCTTGAACTTTGGACCGTATGGGACCTCTATACTTTTGGAAGTTTGGATTTCAAACATTATTTTGAAACTAATGGCCTGACACTGTGATTGCTAAACATTGTTTGTTTAACTGTCCAACTTTCTCAGGTAACAACTGCGAAGAACTCTTCACAGTCACTTATTAGGCAGGGCCTGAAAGCCGTTGATCGAAGAGGGAGATCGGGATTTCACAGGGCTAACCTTTTGGGGAAGATTCCTGTACCCCTACGGATATTGGTACATCTTGCAGCTAATCTTCCAGCACACACCTCAGGATACATCGGGTCTCAAGGATTCCTTGTTTTCTTTCGAGACACTTGGTCGCTGGGTCTACTGGTACCATATTTGGAAAAAAATCGTGAATTTTCAACATGATCAAAGTCCAAGTCTTCGTAGGGGGACTCTCACCCGTTTCATTTGAGCCTGAACTTGTCAGGTTCTTACTGGGTCCCTCACGCATCCGTCAGGTTTGTTTAAATCACCTGTTGCGTCTTCTCTTCTTTTTGTCCTTCTCAAACTGAGGAAACTCCCTTTCATTCCTACCGTTGAGCACTTCGCTGTGTTCCATGACGTTATTTAACAACAACAACAACAACAACAACAACAACAACAACAACAACAGCAACAACAGCAACAACAGCAACAACAGCAACAACAGCAACAACAGCAACAACAGCAACAACAGCAACAACAACAGCAACAACAACAACAACAACAACAGCAACAACACCAACACCAACACCAACAAAAACCACAACCTTTACCAGCACCATCCCCATGACCATGGGTACCCTTGTGCAAAGCCACAGTCAATTGGAGGAAAGCAGCCCGCAGGCCAAAACAACAAAAAAACGCCCAAATTGGTTCCGAACCCTTTGTTTTTGGGCGCCCAAAATCAATTGTTGAAAACTGCCAAAATGAAGGTTGGAGAGTTCAATTCAGCAAAAAAGGGCCTGTATTGATTTTGCTTGGTGGCTTTGAGTGTACAAGGTCTGCAAGGTGGTCTTGATTGAACTACACGTATAGCTGACATACAAACACGCATAAGGATGCACATGTACATACATCCGTATACCTGGAACCCAAACGACCCTTGTTTTGATACATAAGGGCATTTCGCTACATGTGGGGTGGATTTCTTTGCATTTGAGGTGCGACAGTCGGGCCTTCGCAGCCGTTAGGGTTCAAAATGTGGCTTAGTTGTTTCGCATGTCACAAGATGGGCGAAGATTGAAGTTGCTTGAACAGCAAAATGCCCAAAGATCTGACATGCAATTTAAGACGGCTGATTGTCATTTCACATTAAGTTCACTGATATTTCGCACCTCCCCCTTCCTTAGACTGCTCGCATCTACTCGCTCTATCAGGTTTTTTGAAGCTTGTGGCAATAGTTCGTCATCGTCTTCAAGGATATGTAGCCCTTCATCGTCTTCAAGGATATGCAGCTCTTCTTCGTCTTCAAGACTATGCAATGCTTCAGATCCTTCGCCCCCCGCTGTATCCTCTGACTCTAGAATTTGCGACGAGAAGTGGGTTGTTCCGGATCTACGGCAAAATTTTTTCAGGTCGTTAGTTCAGAAAGACCCACAGCAGCAACAAATTTCTGAGATTGGATTTGTGGCCTTAAAAGGGGGAGAACCTGAAGTGAAGGTTGTTGATTTTTCAATGGAGTCACTGCTGCAGTTCAACATGAATCATGTGGAGCATACGGCCCATGCATACCACCAAGAAAAGCATAGATTGAGACCAGCTTATGACAATCGGAAGCGACGATTTGCTGCAGTTCAGCCAGCGGATCGAAAATCGTACCTCATTCCAATTATTATACTTATCAGTGTTTTCAGTTTTTCTGTTATGCATGGTTCCTCTTCTCTTGAATTTATGATGATGGTATTCAAGGGGCTTTAGGTTTCATAAAAATTCCATGTCGTATAACTAAGGTACCATGTGAATGGGACAAGTCTTGCAAGAATTCAAGCACTAATGAAGTTACGGAGCTGCCGATGCAGTTCAAGGAGTTGCTACCAGAGCTTTTGTGAGTCAGAGTTGATGAAATTTCTCGTTGTTTTCTGGGGGCTTCGCAAGACTTTGCAGGATGCCTACGTTTCAAGACTTGAAATTAATAATTATTTATTATCTATTATTTAAATTAGAATTCCCTTCAGGTTCATTTGATTTTCGGATTTGGGGGCACAGTGTCGTTTGAACTTAGGTTCACCAAAGAGCATCTGCTCCTTCTGGTGTCTACAGAAGATGGACCTTGCTTGGACGTGCTGTTGGCTACAGATGCTTGGCGCTGATACTTGGGGTTGGTTACAATCGATTGCTTACAGCTTCTTCTGGGCGTGTGGATCTACGCTACAAAGCATTTGGTTTTGTTTCTTGAGTGCAGTTGGGTTTTTTTGGATTTAATCGATTTCTTTGGACGCCCCGCTGTTCTTGCTCCATCCAATAGGATCTACTTAAAGTCTAGTTAGATTGAATTCTGTCCTGGCTGGGAAGCAAGCTGTTTTCCAAGGCTCGCAGATGCAAGGCAGTCAAAAGGATGAAGGTCGATTCTTATTTGATGAAATTGTATCATGACGCAGCTGGGATGTTGCCCAACAAGTTGCCAGCTTAGATAACTTATTTTGCAAGCTGGAAGGAAAATAGTATAACTTCAGATTGATGATTGAAGTCTAAAAACTGTTGATGGCAAACAGGTTTGTGCGTGGTGGGCATCAACGGCGACCTGATTCTGGCCAGGACAATTTGAAGGTGGTGTATCGCCAGAACTGTGAGCCTGAGGTTTGTTCCTTGGCTCATAGATTTTAGATTGAAGTGTCATGTGAAAAACTGAGAAATAACTAGAAAATAGATTGAAGTGTCAAGGTCCAAGTTCTGATGATGATGATGGCGGTGCAGTAGGACATGATGATTTTTGCGTGGAAGGGGAGCGCCTGGAACAAGATGAAACACTGCGCCTTCACGTGCTTGGAGTGCAAAGTTTCTTCAGCAGGTGGGGGAATGAGTCCATCATGTCTGAGGAAACAAGTTATCCAAGGTCCAGGTTCTTTAGCTATTTTGCAGTCATCTCATGCTCTCGTGGTTTATCATTCAGGTATGTGGAGTGCAACTTTGCACAGTCTGTGCAATCACTCCCCACTCGATATTTGCCTCCGGGCAACATCAAAATGCTGTGGATGGAGTTCCAGCAACGACATCCAAGAATCTCGTAACTTTGGCCTTTGGCGCTGAAATATCTAATTAATGAAGAGCTTGTTGACATTTTTGATCGTTATACGGTTTTGTTTCATTGTCAACGTCCAGGTATTTGACATTTTGGCGCCGATACAGAAGCGTGTGGGCAAACATCCTGCGATTTGTTCCTCAAAGCTCGCATTCCACATGCGATGTTTGCTTGGACTGCAAGATGAAGTTCAAAAGAGCAGGGGAGCCTCGACATTGATTTAATAGGAAAGATGTTTGACCATTGCTTCAACCTGTTTGGCCTCTCAATAAAAAGATTCAGGATGCTCAAAGCAAGTACGAAGTCGCTCGCATTTATAAGTCCCATCTCGACGCTGTCGGTGCTGACAGACAATTAGAAGAATTTCTACAGGCGAGGTCATACCATATATTATGTTGATAAGTTGCTTCATCATAAACATGCAGCGAAATGCCCTTCTACAACTGCAGCTAGCTGCAATAAAAATTGATCCTTCACCAGGCCCAGAATCCACTGGACGATGATTCTGCACCCATCACAGTTCACCAAGACACTTGGCTGAAACTGCAACTCTGCCAACTTTACTTGCTACTTGGCATACGTGTCAATTTTTTCCCGTTGCTTGAGCCAGTCAATCAACCACCATCTTAGGATGGGATGGACCAATCGAAATGGGCCTTGCCCCGGAATAGATTGGTTCAGTCGAGCAAAGAAACACAAAATTTGATACGACCACGCGTCAAAATCCATGCAGTATGGCTACATGGTGTGTCATTGAATCTTTACGTTGTTCATCCAGGAGTGCCAGCGGATTCATCATTGGTTGCTGAGTGCTTACTTCGGTCATTGGAGGATGCAGTGTGCCTCTTCAAGAAGTATCAAAAACCATTTCCTCGAGAACTCTTCGTGTTTGTCCCTCGGCTGAACCATCCAGACTCAGTATCAAATCTTGTGACACAGTGCTCAGTGCGTAAGCCTAGATGATTCGATTTTATTCCTGGTGAGGCCGATAATACGGTGAGGGAGAACAAAAATAATTGCCAAATGAAACTGATGTGCGCCCTACTTCAAAAGCAGTTGCTCAGAGTATGTTCGATGCTTTACCCGAGAGTTGGTCACTCTCATGGGTCCTTGGGCAACTTTGACTGCACTACTGTCTTAAAAAAAGTGCAAAACATTGAATTCAGTCACCACTTGTTGGTTACATCAATCATTTCGATATACAGTATTTGGATTTGTCACACTAAGATCAACTGTTTGGAGTACTATCTCAATGCGTGAAGTACGTCGACTTGATGTGTGATCCTCTGGACTTGATCACGTTACTTGACCCTACAATTGTTATGAAAAATCTGACATTGATTCAAAACAAGACAAACCTTGCCCTGCTACTCCACACTTCTTGTGGTGCAACCCAGTTTCACCTAGGAAGGTGAAATCAATTTTGGAGCGCATCAACATTCGCCAGTGGATTGGCAAAAAGGCTGTCATCAATGTGCAGTGGTTGACCAGCTGCAGAAACTGGAAGGAATGGTGCCTTAACTATGCATCAATTTGAAAATAAGACTTTATAACTGAAGTTGGACAACATAACTATAATGAGATAAAAACATGTTGGTAATAAGTCACCACCATCCATCCGGAAGGCTAACGCAGGGCATCTCATTTTGAAATCTCAGGTTTGATGGCAACCTTCCTGTCACGTTCAGCGGCGGGATGAAGATGGACAATACTGGACATCATGCTTATGTGTTTATGAGACGGCAAGGCATGAGGGAAGTTTGGGGAGCAAAGTGCGACTTTCACTCAAAAGAAACTTTAACTGTGTAACTGTAATGTTTTCTGACCCGCCTGCAGATGTACCTCGGAACCTGGTGATCCACTGCGACGAGACTGGAGCACACCTGCAGAGTCATGAACACGATGTGATTTGCATGGTCAAGAGAGATGCTGCGGATAAGTATCTTTGTCAGGACCGTCACATAAATTTTTGCACTGAGGCTGACTTCTGTAAGATTAGTACCATCAATGGCCTTCATTCAACCAAAGGTTTGATTTCATGTTTTAGTGTTGATCTCCCAAGCCATCCTGTTCAGTAAGAAGTTTCTAGGAGCCGATCCTTGCGATGCCCTACCAATTTATGGTGCCGATTCTGAATAGGTCTCCCACAGTTGTGAGGCCTTTGAGGAAACCAGAGGCTTCCAAGGCCAAGAAATATTTACAATTATGCCAGGTTCTTCTGGCTAGATTTCCATCGGATACATCGGGGAGGGCAGTTGAATTTCTTATGGAGCTGGTGTCCAGCCAAGATCCAGGGCCTGTCCCCCCACTACCGTGGTTTTCTACAGCTGGAACCCCAGACAGAGTTCAGGTGGATCTCCCAGCATCACTTGCCCGAGTGGTTCCGGCCATGGTGTTTCGTGCCAGGATTGGAGAGTAGCGTCTTTTGAAAAAAAATGAAATTGAACTTCTATCAGAAAGTCTTTCAAAAAGAAACTTCAAACCGACGTTAAGCTAGATGGCCTTAAGCTGTGAGTTCTTGATCCTGCTGCATTTACGCTACCCTGAAATCTCTGAATCTGAAGCTATTTTTATGAACCTCAAGTATAGGGCAAGTGTTGTGGCATAGCCGCTTGACAAATAGGATGCCTGGATTAGTCTTCCTCAACCATTTGAAGCATGACGTGCGTCAAAGGACTTCTTTGAGGCTTGCCCATTAAAATTGAAATTTATGGAGACACTTTGACTCAGAGTAGATTGCCTTTAAGTCACCCTTCTTTTGCGGCCAGGCGGCAAAATTCTCAGGCACTGGATGTCGCTCATACCGTTGCAGCGTGTTGCTGTTGCAGCACTTCACTTTCCTTGGGCAGGTTTGGGGCAATGACAAGAAATCCAAGGAGCCCTAGCTTCACAGAATTCAGTCGCTCATTGATTTTAAAGTTATGTTTTGTGCCAGGAGCCTTTCGAGGAATACCAATCTCAAGTCTACACCATCGTTGATGATTCTGCTGAGGTGTTTTGGATTTTTGCCTGATCCCATCAAAAATCTTTCAAATATCATTGTTCTATCTGTTTCTTGAAGGGTCACACCGGCCACAGGCCGATAAGACAGATCAACCAGATTGCCAGGCAAGGCCCATCGTTGCAGTCATTGGTCAATTGTCCAGGGTAAGTTTCCATCCAGTTGAAGAACACCTGGCAGGTGATTGAAGATCCGCAGGCTGTGTTGGTGCTATAACATCAGTCAGTTAGGATCAATTATGTGCAAGCCCACTGCCAGGTGATACCTTTCGAGCTTCTAGTCGAATCCCAGTGGCGACTTGAATTCTACACCCAGGACTAGATACTAGTTGTTGGAATTTCTTACCATCAAAGCCTGTTTCAGTGTGCTTGCAGGACCCCCCTCGACCACAAGATCAAGAAGCTCCACAATGTGAGGCCATCCCAATGCGGATTTTTTTCATGTATCATGCGCCAAATCAAGATCCAATAGCCCTTCAACAACATATTCTGAGTAAGAATCCACAAAGTATCTATCATTGATTCTCTTTTTTTGTCGAAGGACTTGCCTCTGGAGCTCGAGCGTCGTCCAACGGCCAGCAGCCCAGCCAGAAAGAAAATGGACCAGAGTAGATTTGATGTTCCTCGGTTTTTGCGCAAGGCCACTGAAGCTGAGCAACCATTGAGCGCAAATAGCCAAGCTGAGGTAGCATAATGGTCATCAAAAATTCATAGCCATGCAGGATTTTATGCATTCAATTTGATCGAACTGTGAATCACAGTTCTTGCCTGCACTTCGTTTTAGATTATTTTGTCTCGTCAGGTGGGTTATTTAGTCCACTTGCTTACCAAATTTCCAGCCACATACTAGAAAGAATCAGGTGCAAAGAAATCGGATACTTTTTGATGTGCCTTGATGTGCATGTCCACGCCTTGTTTCAGAGATGCTTTCTATCAATGTGCCACTACTTTGTTTTCCAAGCAGCAATGCAATGCAGCAAGGGCCCAAAGGATTCGCAGGTGCTTCAGGATGGCGCCTCTTGGGATAAAGGCAGCGGTCCTTAGGGCTCTCACTCAGCCGAGCAAGAGGACTCAATGTCAGGTTTTGTCGATCCGGATTCAACATGAAGATGATTTGTTTTGATACATGTAAGTGAGACAGTTTTCTCTTTTATTTTGTTTTTTTCCCAATTTCATACAAACCTGTCAGGAGTGATCACGCTGGCAATTCTTCTGCTGCTGGCCAAACAGATAGTTCTTGCAGGCCCCACGTTTTTCTCATTCTGTGAGTACAAGCTCTTCGAAGTCAAAAAGTCAACTTCAACTTGGCCACTTTCGCATCATGTATATACAGACTAGGTCTCACAGGAAGGAAAAAGTTTCAAGCTCTGTGTTGAATTTGGCTGCCAAGATTCCAGGCTGAATGTGGGAAAGCGCCCTCCGAAGTTACCTCAAGTTGCAAAAAGGCTGGTGGATTTTAAGTTCAGAGTGGAAGTGGCTGTAAAGTTTTGTTTGACCTCAACTTTGGAACATTGAACATCTTCACTTTCAAGATCCATCTCCCATTTTGATCACACATGAACCTGCCAATCCGTAACCTGCAGGAATGCTGCATTACCTCAAGGAAGTGTTCAAGTGAAGAGGACAGTTGAATCAATGCCATCCAACCGAATGAAATCTTTCTTGCATGCAGTGACACGGAATGCTACTTACATCTACTTATGCTTGCCTCACACTTGTGCCACAGGACCTTCTGCTTGACTTTGCAAAGGCTCTGTGTGTGTCAATGCAACCAACAAGACCTCTACTCTCCACTTGTTTGTTTGCCTAGGTGCATTGGACGATTTCTGTGGAAACCTTATGGCTTCTTAGATCAGTGCATCAATGCAAAACAAAGTTGACTTTATCCTAGGGGCCTCACTGAGCCGCCTTCCCAAGCGAACACATCTACAACCAGCAGGACTTTGTAATACTGGACTTTCTAATACTGTCCTTGCATCACACCACACATCAATTATCCCTTCCTGCCAAAGTTGCAGGATCCCGGTCAAGAAAGGCCACCTCAAAAGGCGCAATGATTCTTCCATCATTTTGCTTCATTGCACAGTGTGTATTTTCTACTGATGAATGAAACAACATTCGTACGTGGTTGGCAGGAAGAAATATCCGAAATGTACCGTCTACGCTGGCACAGAAGATCACCCCAGTGGCTTTGTAAGTGTGCAAGATGCTTGCAATTGGCCAACTGTGTTTTGGAATCGTTTGGCTAGACAGTTTGGAGACCAATGGCTGTGTCATAGATTGCAATCTTGGCGATGGACTTTGAGTACTGCTTTCAGTGGGATTGGAGCTCCTGAGAGTGCCGTGCTCCCAGGCA
Source organism: Breviolum minutum Mf 1.05b.01 (assembly GCA_000507305.1). Classification (NCBI taxonomy): domain Eukaryota; class Dinophyceae; order Suessiales; family Symbiodiniaceae; genus Breviolum; species Breviolum minutum. The sequence continues at coordinate 79,255 of DF239033.1, forward strand.
ACCTCATGTTAAAATCATACCAGTATTCCTTAATATAATAACTACATTATATTATAATGAATTCTGCCTGGCTTGCGGTTTGAGGCCGTGGCTTCGCTTCAAACTGCTGCGTCGAAGTTCCTCAGTGCCCACGGATTTGACAGCATGGATGATGCAAATCCACATGTGGTCAGTGAGTTTGCCTGTGAAGTAGATGGATCTTGCCAGGAGGTGTTGGCAAAGAGGTACGGATGTTGCTGCTTCGAAAACATACAAACCTTTGATACAACCAGGAAGGTCCAGTACTGCACGACCCACAAGAAGCATTGTGCAGTCAGAAAGGTTTCTTTGAAAAAACGACGAATCTCAGCTGATTAATTTCATCATTTTGTTTCTAAATCTTGCTAGAAACATGTCCCATCATGATCCGTTTGACTTTGATTCCAATCCCTCTATGAGGATTGAGAGTCAATGCTGCTGGTGGTAAACTCAGCCTGTTTTGATCTAATTAAGAGTTTGCCTCAAGCACAGTCATCACTATCATAGTACTACTTCAAAATCCATTGTAATCATCTTTTCGGCCCATGAGGTCCTATTTGCATCAGCTTCAGCAGAATTGGCAAGAAATTGGGTTGTTCAGATCCCGCTTTCCAGGTTCACAAGGACTTCTACAAGAGGTTGCCCCCTCTTCACGATGTGATGATAATCGAAAACGTTCCAGAATACAAAGAACATATCATTGCCCAGGAGTTGTGTAGTGAATGGAAAATCGTGACTGCTGTTCTGGACCCCCGTGCCCTAGGGGTTCCTGCATCTCGTGCCAGAATCTATGCAATCGCTTGGAGGTCTTCAAAAGTTCAGTGGCGCCCTGAAGTTCATTTGGAGACTGTCATTGAGGCCTTGACTTCTAGGTTGGTGGCAGATGCATCGATTTTTTACTGGATGGACGCTCCAAAATCAACATTGACACCAGCGCAAGATAACTGGCTAAATTTAGTTTCAGACTGAGGGTTTTGAAGTTTCTGTTTACTGACACGGTACAAGTTCTTTAAGGGTTCTGAGCCCCTTTTGACTCACATACCATGCATTTCCTGCTGCCCAAGCTTCTGTCAAGGAAAAAGTTCTGCATGACTATCGCACGATGAAGAAGGTGGTCGAGCACCCTGACCTGCAGCAATACCCCAAAAACGGACGTGGACGTGGCGAGTGCAGCGATGGATCGTTGCAAACACTCACAACGAATTCATCCAAGATCTACAGCGAGGAGACTTGCAAAGAGTGTAACAGTATTGTTAGCCAATCAACTCATCATTCTGAACTATTATTTCCAAAATCAGGTTGAACAAGAATCATGGAACATCATGGAACCACACGGCTCCAAGTCCAACCCACCTGTCGCAGGAGAAAGGCCGATTCCTGACTGGCGATGAGATGATTGCAAGCCAAATCTTGCCGGTCACCCCTACGCAAGCTTTAGCTTGCGGGGCTCCAGTGCTCCAACTTGGGGGGCTTAGTAATGCAACAAAAGCCAAAATGGCAGGAAATTCCATGAGTGCCCCATGTGTTGGGCTGATGTTGTTAGTTGCGGCTGTGGCGCTGGAATTGCGCTAATTTTGTTTTTTTGCGACAGTGCATTGCAAATTTATGATTAATGACGAAGACCTTACCACTGATCTTTTGTGGATGAGATGAAAAATTGAAAAAGGTATGGCCTACTTTACGGGCGCACTTGCTAGATTGATTCAGCCATCAAAAACACCATGCTGTGTTCTTCTCACTTGAAGCAACTTGTCATCAAAGATCTGGAACCTAAGTTTTGGCCAGCAATCAATCGGTCCTGCTCGGAGAGTTCACTTGAAGGCCATGCCCAAACGGCCTGCAGACAAGGCAGCAGGTGGGGACTGCCAGCGTGCCAGGGAGACCAGGCCATGGGCATGTCTCTTAGTGGACCAAGCAAAGATTCTAGACTGCACATCTATCATCATCTATCGAGCCCAATACAAAAAGGTGCAATCATGCACTATACAAGGCAATGTACTCCTGAGTTATCATATTATTAATTTTTTAAACCTAATATATATTATCCATATTTCAATCAATTTACCTTCTTTGTATGGGTCTGACGATGGCCTATCCCAGGAAGGTTTTCGAAGATGGTGGCACACACCCTGTCCAGTTCTTGCTGGAGAATTTCACTGATTCTTTGGTGGATCCTATTCAAACCTGGCTTCGTGAATTCGATTCTTCGTTCCCAGAACCCAAAGACCATTCATTCCCTGTTCCTCATCTCAATTTGAGTGTTACCTCTATCAACCTTATTACGTGGAATTCAAACAGAAATAAACTTTCACGGTGGGTCTGAGGCTGATGAAGCTGCTGTGGTGGACATCCCATTGCTTGCTTGTGTCTACACTTGTCCGGTGGATGGGTTGCCTCCCCTTGTCAGCTGGCTATCAACATTGAAGGATGTATTGTTCAAGGGGTTTGAACCGTGGCGGGAGGTGATGGAAGTGAAAATGATTGTTGACAATCTTTCTTCTGTCGCTGGCAAGCCTATGAACTACAAAGCTGTCTCAGTTGTGAAGGGAATGGGCCGAATAAGCATGTTGCTTTGGGCGGTGGTCCACACATACATCAATCTTCGGGAAACGATGGATTCTGAGATTCGAGATGACTTCGTGAGGTTGGGGGATGTACCCACAATATAATGATCAAAAGCCACAATATATAAAAGGGTCGTGTTCATGGGCACCAAGTACCCAATATTTGAAAATGATCGTTTGGGTGGAACCGTCGTTTTCCAGAATAATAAAAAGCGTTGCACCGTGCTCCACCCACAATACCATAGTATCGGACCCACACCCCCACATTTCCACGAACATGATGGTTTAGGTGAAACCGTCGTTTTCCGGTAGCTGGAAGGTAATGTGGGTGATCCATAACTAATGTGTTGGAAACACTTGGGAACCATCATTACTATTGTGGAACATGATGGTTTTAGTGGAACCGTCGTCTTTAAATTTCAAAAAACTGCATTCCTCCAACATGACCCTTTTAAGCCTCACAACATCTTTCCGTGGCAGGTGGATGAGCTCCAGCAAGTACATCAAGGCCAAGTTCAGCTCAAACACTGCCTCAGAATGTGTTTGGAGACGGATGCAAATGAACGATCACCAGAGTGAGCGTCAAAAAAAAAACGTTTTGCAACGTGCTCTGGCTTTCAGCAGCAGGGCTGATCAGCTGGTATCACAGGACTCCAGGGGGTTGTTAGGTCCACGTTTATAGTGTGGCAGGTTTATCCTTTTGTTCCCCTTTTTTCATTGTTTCCTTGAAATCAGTTTATTTGAGAGGCTACTAAGATTTTAGGGAATTGTTGGCTTTGGCCCGAGAAAAGTCTCAGAAGTCTCAACTTGTTGTGACTCATCAGGACCCCACCATGCCCTTCAAAAGTGCATTCCTGAAAGCTGTGGAAGAATACAACGGTTTTGGGTCAGCGTTGTATTCCGCAAAGTTGAAAGTCGACAACAACGATGCTTTGCATCTTTATGGGCTGAAGGCCACTTGGCAAACAGGGTCTAATATGCAAACCGAAACAATCGTTCTTTTGGTTCGGGCCCAACACACTGTGGCCCCTCGCATTTCGATGTGAATCAGGTTGGAGTGGATGGTGAAGTCTGGCGGATGCTGGAGAACCACTTGCATTGCGTGAGGTTCGAACAATCAGGCAGGGATTTGGGAACTCTGAGTCACAATCCCAGTTTAGGGTAGAAATCAATGCCACGCACTCAATTGTTTTGTTTGGCTGTTGGTGATTCGTAGTTTAGTTATCCGCCCTATTTTGAGCACAAAGCCATCATCATTGAATATGGGGTTGAGTCCAAGTCAGACTGTTCGACATGACTGACTAACATCATGCAGGTTCCAAACCCAAACCCAAAACAAACACACCTTGAAACGTTCGTTTGGCAGGGGGGTCAACCCCAATTGTTTCTAACCTGACTAGAAATTCAAGGGTTGCCCCATACTTTGCCCCTTTGGCTTTCAGACTTGATGGACAAAATCCTGCACCCGACACCTTGCTTTTCACATACAAGTCCGAGCACGTTGGGGCATTTTTCTTGGTGCAGAATTTGTCCATCACCAGTCAGTATTAAATTTCGAAAGGGAAGAAGTCCCCGAGAGAAATGTCAATAATTATGAAGTAAGTGACATGTGGAATAATATTTTATGTACAGGTATTATCCTACCTGGTCACCATATATATATATATACATATTTAAATATATATATTTATATATTATATCTATTTAAATATATAAATATATATATATATTTTAATGATAGTGTACATGTATGTGAAGGGTCCAACGGATTCCAACGGAAGAGTTTGTTGATGGTGTCGTCGTTGTAATCAAACTTCATGACAGTAAGAAGCTTCAGAGGGAAAACTGTTTGACAACTAAATGATATATTCCTATCTGGAAGGTCATGGATGGGAACATGTTTTGTCTCACAGAATAAGACCAAAAATCAAAACGACTTCCACTGTTGGTGATTGTTGCCGCAAACATCACATCTGGACCGGATTTGTTTGCTTCCATGTCTTCGTTCCAGGTCTTAGATTTTGAATGTTTCTATGACTTTGATAGTCCACAGACTAATCCATTTGAACCCCATAAGCTGGATCTGACCCGTCCTACTATTTGCTTTATTGTTGCCCCTTCAGCTTTAACCTGCTCCCCTGCAGCCTTCACGAACCAGTTGCTTCTAGATGGCCGTTGGATGCTCAACTCTACTTCCAGGGACCCTAACGCGAAGGCCAGCCACTTATGGGCAGAAAAGATTTTGAAGATGACCCCAAACAAACAGTGCCTCTTCGTCAACCGAGTGCTTCTGCTACATGAAGTGGCCAGTAAACGGGGAGGCAAATCTTCGAACAGTAGGCTGTCCTTGGCAGAGTGGCAACAGGAGTGCGACCGGGCTTGCATCCTCGGATACATCATCGATGCCATGGGCCAAAAAACTGACAGTATGGGAGAGCTGATGTTTGCAAAAGATGTGATAGAATCCGTTCTGCAACGAGCCATCGAAGGGACTTTTGATTGAAAACTATTTGCCACTTTTTGATTACTGTGCAAATTTGTGAGTTTTTGACACTTGATCCACTTCAGTTCAAAGTTCTTTGGCATTGACTACTGTTTCACGCTTCTTGTTACCTACTTGACCATACCTGGATCTTGCATGCACCTTAAACCTGACCACCAGCTAAGGGATTACATCACTGATGCCGACGCTGCCCTTGAAAGTCTTGACCCTGCCTTTAGCCCTGAAGATACCTCTATCTTTATTGAGCACAAACCCTTGGAGATTGACCCTGTGCAGAAACAACTGGCACTTGTAGATGCCCAAGTGTCTGTCCTCACCAAGGAGTCTCGTCAAGCTCAATGGGATGCAGACAAACTTGCCCTAGCCCGTGACCTAGCGCAAATTGGGAGCCTTTATAAGCAGCACGAGAAGAATGAGAAGGGCAAACGGTTGGAGAGAATTGGTCACATCCGTTCTCAAAACACCATAGGAGCTGCAATTATCAGTGAGTACATGGATAACAACATGGCAGTGCATTGTGGTATCGTCAAAGATCAAATCAATGTCGCCAACAGGGTCTGGTGTTTAGACAAAAATTGAAATACCAACCAAATGCCAAATCTTGAAAGTTGATGAATGTTTGCAATTTTCATGATGTATTTGGTTGTCTTTTCTCAGCCTGCTATTAAGTTTGATGCTGTATGACTACCGGTTACCTTGAAACTTATCAACCTTCACATCTGTTCTGAATCGTGCTTGTCCCTAGCCCCGCCCCTGGCAGTTTCTCCAGCGGTACCCCGACATGCCAGTGGTGGTTTGGTGTGATCTGATGAAGTGTGGAAGAATGGCAAGCTCTGAAATTGATGATTTCAGTGGCATCATCAGCAGCATCCTCCACTCCCGCTACAAGGCCTCTATTGCAATGGTGATTGCGCCATACCTGGTGTCGGAAAAGCAGCCGGGTTACCGTGGGCAGCTCAGGACTGGTGAGCTTGGGTTCAACGGCCGTCGCTTGTGATGTTAATGTTGAAATGAACTTTTAAAAGTCACATAAGTCTGATTCATCTTTGTCTCTCAAATTCGTACGATCCTAGTTTTCTGTCATTGGGTTTTGCATCCATCCATGACAAGTCCCCTGCAGGGCTTGGGAAACAAAGTTTGATGCCAAGAACCTCTACAGCCAACATATAGCTGTGCGTTGCGCACCACCTCCTTCCAGAAGAAAAGTCCCTATCCAATTTGATGGCTGGTTGTTGATGTGGCTTGCCTTCCAAAATCCAAAACCTCTGAAGTATTAACCGTTGATTGCCAACTCACTTGCATGCTTTCAATCCCAAACCAACTATTATCCGATTTTGTGAAACTTGAGGTCTGACAAGGACCGAGAGAACAACATCTTCTGCACCAGCCAGCTTTTGCAAGACAGGCAGGTTGTCAAACGAGTTGGGGCTCATGTCTGCACACTGTTTATCCGGTTTCGGTATCCAACCCCAGCCATACCACTTCCTGCCTTGGCTTTGATTCTGTAGGGCCACACGTGGTGAAGTACCTTGGCAAGCTGAAGCAAATTACATTGTGCCTGCAGCTGAGAAGGACAACCTCCCTTCTGCCTTGGAAGGGACCAGGCTGGAACCTTGTCCGTCACATTTGCTTCTAACTTTATATTATTTTTGGAAGGAACCCAACTCATGTTCCTAGATCAAATATCATTCCAAGATTGAGATTTTCTGCTGACAGGTCACTGAGTGACGTGCAGGAGGCAGCTCAGTACCTGGCCGGTGATTCCCTCCCATCAATTTTGTTGAGTTCTATCATTGCGAAATCTGGGGCCTCTGATGCATCATTGATGGGGGTTATGAACCTCACACCCTACGACGGGTGGGTGGAGAGAGTTTGCAAGAATTGAGTGGATGGTGTCAGTTTCAAAAGTCTGTCCTTGTCCAAAACCTTGCAAGTCACCCAGTATGTTGAAAAGACTTTGGCCATGGAATTTCTTGAGGCGGGATTGCCTCTTTGTTTGAATGACCAGTAATTTGCATGTAGAGGCAAATAAAGTCTCCCATTCAGCATATTTGCATCTTGTTGCCAGGAATGGAAAAGTGGGAAGACTGCTCGCTTTGGCAACGTCAGGCCCTATGAAAAAGATCCCCCACCTCCGCCTCCAGGTTCAGAGATCGATCCATCCAATTTTCCTTTGAAGTTGGTCAAGCTGGATTACGATGTCAACCCATCAAAAAAAGGATGGGACAGGTTCAAAATCAGCATCCCCCCGGCCATCCGATCCCGGTGGATAGATGACGCTATTTTTGGGCCTGAGTGGAAATCCTTGCTTATGGACTTCGACGAAAAGTATCTTACACTAAATATATGATCAGGAGTCAAACCAAACATCATGACACCACGGCTACCCAACTTCAACATCATCCAAGAGTTGTCTCATGAGCCTACTATATGAATATATGTATATATATATTTATTATTTTTTTGATGTTATAATATGTATTTATATACATACTTATGTAACATATGAACCATGAACTTACGTGAACTTACATATTATGTAGCTCCTGTACGTTCCTGTCATATCCTTTACTTCTTTGTAAACTCAGGTATGGAAAGAATGAAAAAGAGGTGCAAGCTCTCCTGGCCAAGAAGGAGGAAGAGGAGGCAGTGGTGCAGGAAAAGGTTGTGCCTTGGAGCGAACCGGAGTCACTGAATTTGCTTCTGGACCGCTACATAGTTGAGGGAAAGTTTGCAGGGAGGACGCCAGGTACCACCCTCTATGTGGTCCAATCCCGCAACCGTTCCGCAACGGTTGATCAATGCACGCCTGATCAAAAGTTCAAGCTCTTTATGGTAACGTGGCTTATCGTTTTGTCAAGTTGATTTGAATTATTCAGTCATAATTGTGATACAAGTCATGATGCCGGTCTCACTTCAAATTTCAATGTCATGGAAATCAAATCGATCCCTTGAGCCTACTCCCCAACCAAGTTTTCTCCCAAAAGGTAGCACATTGCCCGGTGGAGATTTCTGAGATGGAATACCAGATTGCCCACGGAACTGCCAAGTTTATCTCATCTGAGAAAGTGGCGAAGTTCCAGCTGCAAAGCAAATGTGGTACTCCTGGCAAATTTGAATGCTTTCGGTCCTGCATTCTTTTCAACCAACACTTAGTAGTCTAAATTATATGACACGATATGATATGAGTCACCGAAGATGTTGCTCCAAATCGATCAATGCGATCAGTTCTTTGTGCTGGCCTACTGCTGCTTTCCAAGCTTTTTGGGCTCTTTAGTGCTTCCAATCTGTGACGTCCGTCAAACTGCGAAGGCTGTGTGGCTGCATCGTTTCGATCTCTTTATTTCAGATTCAATAACAAATCAAAAAATTGTGACAGATGACCCACAAACAGCTTCACTTGTAGGATGATGGCCTTTGGTCCTCGGAATCGTGGTCACTTACTATGTCATGTCACCCGCTACTGTGAGGCTGGTTTTTCATTTTGATTTTTGGGTGTCCTGAAAGACAAGTTGCCAAAACAACATAATAATAGTCTGCAGTCTGAATGTCTTTATTCTGCGAATCATTCAATAAGATTTCATGAAGCATGTTGCTGATTAATGGCAGTTACACTTAGACAGCAAAGAAAGCAAGCCCATTGCGTGCATAATGCCAGTCTTCTGTTTGTGGGATAATAGGTGTTGTGTCATGGCAGGTCTTCCTAAGCGCTGGAATTACTATCATCCAAACTCTCCAGGCGCAACGAAGATGTCTGTGTGTCAGTGGTATTTTTATCAGCAGTACTTGACATGTCATTCGTCTCTGATGTAAACCATCGTATCATGACAGGCGCTTTGCCTCCTGTTCCCAACTGCGACATTGCTCAGATTGAAAAAAAAACGTCTCACATTGGCCCATCGTTTCGAAGCTGGCTAGAAATTGAGACTTTAATTGTAATCTCAAGACTTTTCACTATGATAGGATCACCGTCGACCACATTTGTCATCATCTCTTAAAGGAACAAACGGTTCAGGAACATCAAACCGGTTTCAATTCAGACTGGGAACTTCGATCAGTGGCTCAACAAGTTTCGTCCCAGTAGCCTATAGTCCTTGATGTCTGGTTCGATGTCAGCCATTGAACGCCTGTTGAGTGAGCATGGCTTCAATCAGGAGCGATCTGGTTTGATTGTTGATTGTTCCCTTAGTTTGCGTTAGATATACCATTGCCATTCAATTCAACTGATAATTTTCTTGCTCTCTGGTGTTGCAGGACTTTGATCAGCTGGCCAAAACTAGCCCTGCGAATGTGGTCACTCCACCAGTTCGTGTCGTTTACTTAGCCCTTTTTTGGATTCATGGTCAAGTTCAAGTTCAAATTCTACCTAAATTCTGAATGGTACAAGTTCCAATTCAAACCTGGTTTTCATTTAGAGTCGTTGGCTGTTGAAGGATCGCTGAATGCCTCTAATTTCTTTTACTACCTCCTGTCAACACTCTATCCCACAATCAGGCCCCAACGCAGCACTCGCCTGACGATCTTTCTGCAGTGAAAGGCCCTGACCAGGCTGGGATGTTGGGATGATTTTTTCTCTGTACAACTTCATGTCACCTTGTGCTTGTGATCAAACTGGAAGGTACAGGGCACTTCTATTGCTGAGATGCCAATAGAACCTAAGAAGCTCAACATGGACCAGGAGGGGGTTGATGTTGATCTAGTAGAGTCAGATCCTGAAGACCTGCCTGCAATCCCTCCGTCCCAGCCACGTGATGAATTGGATTCTGTTGTGGGTGAATCCGGAGCAAAACGTGATCAACCTGATCGTGAAGAGGTTCCTGTCTCTACTCCACCCTTGGTTCCAAGTACTGTTTTGGGGGCTGAGTTGGCGGATCCTACTATGTCTGCTGAACGTTTGGCTGGCTTGAAGCGCCAACTTACGGAAGTTACAGCTGCAGAGAAAACAAAAGCAAAGGAACCTGGCAGCAAGAAACCACGTAAGACTGCTGCAAAGGGAAAGGCAGCAAGCAAAGCCAAAGCCAAGATCAAGCAGGCAGACGAAAAGCAGGAGGACGAGGAGGAGAACCCGCTTGAGCCTGAAGAGGCTGATTCTTCCGAAGAGCAGCCAAGCCCTACTGGAAACAAGGAAGAGAAGCAAGAGGCCAGCCTTACGTACATTTACTATATCGTTTTGTCAGGTTGTATTTCATGAGCTGACTTAAGGATTTAAATCGCACAAATTGATTCGATTGACTGACTTGATACTTTTTCCTTTGTCAGGTCACGTTCGCAAAGGAGCCTACCATCGTTGAACCTACGGCTGCGTCTATTGAGGAGGAGGCGAAGAATAAGCAGAGCCCGGAAGTTCCCAATCTCCAGGCTGCTGAACCTGCTGCTGCTCCGGAACCCCTTCCAGAGAAACCCAAAAGACGACGTAGGCCTGCACTTCGACCTGCTCCTACAGCTGAGACGAGTACTGAGAAAGCCGAGGAGGTGACACCAAAGACCACGGACCCCAAGCCGAAGCGTGCCCGCAGAGCAAAGACCACGGACCCCAAGTCTGAGGATTCCAAGAAGGAGGGCAACACCAAGATTAAGAACGCTGAAGGTGCTGAGGCCGTTCTTTTACGTTTTCGATTACATCTCACTTATTAGATTGGATTGGATCATCATTGCAATCAAACCTTCATAATCAACCCCTCAGGCTTGTCAACCCCAAACTTTTCTGATCTGATCCCATGCCAGGCCTCATCCAAAAATCCCGCCAAGAGTGTGCCTGGCCGTGTGGGAATGCGAGATGTGTTTTGGAAACACATCACTGAAGCCAAGAGCCGCTTGGCCGTTGAGCACCCGAATGCCAGCAAGACTGCAATCTTGGAAATGGCCCGGGAGGAGTGCTAGCCCAAGATTATGCATTTTCACAAACCAATGAAACATAATGATGATAACTGAATCAAAGTGACGTTCATTCCTTCGGCCGATGATCAAAATTCAATTGACCTGAGGTGGAAAGAGCACCCAGAGCGTCTGAACCACATGAAAAACATGACTGCCTCTGAGTTGAGCAGGCGTCGCTTGGTTCCACCGAAGAATCCCATCGCACCTGTGGCACCAGCTGTGGAAGCTGTGGGTGATGGTTCTGCTGCGGTTGGGGGTGAGGCTGACACAAAAGATGTCAGTGAGAGTGAGGCTGCCAATAAAGATGACAGTCTTGCCACTGGAGACAAAGCTTCCGGTTCTGGTGTGAGGGACATGGATTGATATGTCCATCCATTTTTGCCATCACAAAGATTTCATTTCTGGGCGTACATGCAACCTGATGCTTTTTGATCCACTACCTACTTGAGTCTTTTGGGTAACATCAAATTAATGACAAAACACCAACTTGTCAATCAACAACTATTTTGTAGTTTAAGGCGGTGGTGTTTCCAAGACAGGCTGCACTTTAGATTGCCATCTTATTAGGGTTGGAGGAGCTTCCAATTTCGATCTCGGAAGCATGTCCATTCAAGAAGCAGTGGTGCAGTTCTGACGTGTGGGGAAAAATATGCTCGCAAGTCCTCTGGTTTGCCATCATTTTGATCATCCCATCACATGATGAACGGAAACATGATACAGCATGTCGGTTTACTTATTTTCTGAGTATCGCTTCAAAATAGATTGATGATTCATTTGCATGCCAGGTGAAATGGCTCGGGTGCTTGCCGCCAGGTGGACAAGCGAAAAATCTGAGGTGGTATTAGAAGTGCCAGATGAAAGTGGCAAAGGTCTTCAGGACTCTGATAAATGCTCGTGGAAAAAACTTTTCCATGAAATGTTGAAAAGTGGGGTTACCGATGCCAGCATCAACTCCCATGAAGTGCATGCCCCGATGGCAGCTCCGGTGGACCAAGGTCAGGAACCCAGGTCTAGGATGACTTTTTTTTCTATCTTGTGGAACCCGCTAGGTTGATTTACTAGTCAATACAACACTCAACAATATATCAACTTCTGAGGACATATATTTTTATAATAATAAGATGTTTGAAAACCGGATTCAGAAGTTGATATACTATAGAGCGCCCAAAGTATACTATGTTGACTTCATCGTCCATCCCATTCCACCGTCCAACACTCTTGCCCCCATTCCGTTCCAGGTCAGCATGAGTTCTTGATCAAGCCGAAAGCTACACCGCTGTATCTTCAGTTCAATGAAATTTCATCGGGCTTCAAGTACACAAATTGCGCAAGTGCTTTCAGCGTGGCAGTTTCTTGAATTAATGGGACGATTAAAACCAAAAATTCGGCAGGATGCCACCCACATCGGAGTTTTCAATTTTCCCGGCCTCACCATTCAATGTGGAGCGAAAGCCACAGCCCATGGCGGCAAGAGATCTAAGGATCTTGATGCTAGCAAAGTCTTACAACGAGTTTGGCGTGTGGCCTACCAAAAAGAGGCCAATGACTTTTGGCTGCAAGCTGTTTGAGTTGCTTGTTGCCAACATGTTTGTGTCCTTGTTTTCTTTCTTTACTGCCAAGATATCCAAAATCAGTTTGGAACTGCAGGCTTTTCATACTAACAGGGGGCCAAGAAATTGAACCCCATAGTCCTCTGCTGTAGCATGTTATATCCAAAACAGATTACTATCTCATAAGTTGGTAATTCATTTAAAGTTTATTGTAGTAAGAAATGCCTTCCAAGCTCAAACGTCCATTGGCCAAGGAGATCAGCCCTCGTTACTTGGCTATACTTGGCTTCAACGCTGAAAACCAGTGATTTTCAGTTTGGAAACAGGTCTGAGTTGGAAGATAAGATAGATAAGACCAGGACCAGCTTTCACTGGCCCAGGTAAACCTCTCTACTTTTTCAAGGATCGTATTGAGATGGAAGCTGGGGCCGTGATCCGACTTGTCTAAGCATGGCATAGAGTGGCACCTGATCATCTTAGATTGGAAGATCTAGTGTGAAGAAATTATGATGAATCTCTGAAGTAGATTGAAGTAACAGCAGTAACTGTTGTTTTGAAATTCAGGTGACCAAACGCTTTGCAAGACCACTGCTTCACTGTTCTTGGCTTTGACTTCGTGTGTGAGCGAAAGAAAAAAAGGAAACGAGCGATTGGTGTGTGATGGTAAAAATTGCTTCAACCCTCTCTCATGTTTCTACTTGCACCTCAGTTATTATGAAATGCAACCCAAACATCATGAAATAGCCTTACATATAGATTTGCATTTGCAAGCATATTTGCACACACACACACACGTACACATTCACGTGTCATACCTGCACAATATTGTTTTAGTATATATTTGTAATTAACGAGTAGATCAACATATCCATGCACATGCACCTCCGCAAGCACATACATGCATACATACATACGTACGTACGTACGTACATACATACATACATACATACATGCATACATACATACATACATACATTCATACTTTCATACATACATATATACATACATACACACACATACATTCATACATTCATACATACATACGCACATATAGACATACTTACAGACGTACATACATACATACATACATACATACATACATACATACTGACATACATACAGGCATACATCATACACAGGTATAGATAGATGCATCTGATTTTCATTTGCATATACGTACATGCATCTAGATTTACACATACATGCCATGTACATTTACATTTTGATTTACATATACCCTCTCAGTTTCATTTGAACAAACATGCAGATACAGACGCATAGAAATGCACATGCATGCACATGAGCAATACGTACATGCATACATGCATAGAAACATACACGTACATGCATGCATACATATGCAATCATTTGCAAATATACATATACTACATCCTGTTCTATTTTCTATTTACTATGTTCTTTATCATTATTCATTTGCATATACACATTCCTACATGAACATGCGCACATACGTACGTACACACGCACATGCACATACGTAATATTAAAATTGGAAATGAGGGGAGTTTGACAGTCGCGGAGAAAATCAACAAATAGTCTTCCTGTCTAAAAGAATCCCTGTTCTGGCTAGCATACGATATGTATTCGGTGCCAAGGATGCGGGGAATATATCGTTGACTGAGAGCAGCATTGCTATGTCACATTCATCATTCATCAGAAGTGGCCGCTTGTCAGTCCACATTGCCAGATTGGACGACATCAGCTTCGACCAGCACTGAGCCAGCCGGCCGTTTTTTTCCTCAAGATCAGTTTTGCCACATCTAAATGGATATATGCAATTCACAACCGATCCCATTAAAATTTTTGAAACCTTTTCCAACGCGTTGTTTAGAGTGGTCCTTTCCTTGTCTCCATCAGGCAGCTTAGTTGCAATGCCTGGCTATGCCTCAAGTCACAACTTCCGAAAAGGTGGTCATCTTCAATATGTTTCAGTGACCAATTTGTTGACGACCAATGTATCAGTTGAAACGAAATCTTGAGAAGTTTCGCCAGGTCCGAACAGTTTTATAAACGGAACCTGACAGCGTTGCGGAGCGTCTCAAATGAGTCCAGCAGGAATATAACTTGAACACTGCTAAGAAGCAGAGGTCCTGGTTAGTGCCTGTTTGTCGCACGTGGCTGTAACACACACACACACACAAAGACACAAGACTCTTCAGCCAATGGGGAACAACGCACTCTGTCGACCAGTATTGAATAATGGCATCCTCACATGTTTCTAGCTCACCACAAGTTTTTTTTGTTGCTCCTTCCTCAAAATCCAAGCGGGTTTTCAGAACTGAGCAGAAGAATGTGTACAGTGTGTAAAACGATGATATTTTACTGTACTAGGCGCTATGTATCACAGCGTTGATCCAGGCAGCAGTGGTTGGCAAAGCCAACTGCTGCGACCAATGCAAATATTTTTTGTGACATCAGCCAATTGCTGCTATTGCTTCTCAAGAGACTTACCATATGCCTTATAGTATCTGTTGTTTTTGATTACGTTTGAGATGATTTCGAAGTTCCAACGCCATTTACATTGCAACTATGTTTCTTTCTAGTTTGAGAAGTCCAACTTAGCTTTGGCAAAGCATGGCAAGGGCATGTAAAGGTCATTAAAGGTCCCCAAGAGGTATGAATTTTCATGGCAATTTTCCTGAGGAGCAGAGCTTGGCAATTTATTGTCTTCCCTTCTGGTCCCTTACAGGTCGTGGTCACTAAGCACAGCTTGATGCGCTGCAACCTACACTGCAGACCAGCATAGCAAAGCAGTCCGCTTGCCATATGTTTCAGGAACAAGCAGACAGCAGAATTCCAAGCAAATCTTAGTTTGTTGGTTTCCCTGCCAAAACAATGACAGGGAGCGGGTAATTTGAAATCAGAAACCATTATAGCCATTGCAAAAGCATGCAATAGCTGCATTCAATTTTTGTTAGCTAACGTTGTGATAATCCACTTGTGCGCCACGAACTCTGGGAAGATCAGATAGTCAGATAGTTTCTGACGACTCGGCGAGTCACCGCAGTTGTAGTTGTCTGTCAGTCTGTCTGACAAACAATGAACAATTTCTTGAAGGATCCCGCTTGGTCAATCGGCATTTAAATCAGGAGTTCCACTGCGAAAGTTGGATCCTTAAGAGATTGTGTAGGATTGCAGGTGCAGGTTTCCAGCGCAAAAAAGGCAACGAGAAGCAGGTTTGGTGCGGTTGAACTTCGGTGCAATCTTTTACATTCGGACGGTTTATCGCCCCTATTACAAAAACCACGCCATAAAACAATTGCAGTTCTTGAGAATAACTTGTGACTTGCAATTCTACAAATGATTTTGGATGCAAAATATAGAACCTATACCGTGACAAGCTGGGTGGAGTTTCTGGGTGAGTGCGGCTACTACTAGCAAACGAATCACAGTGCCTAGCAGCCATGGTCATATGTCGAGGGTCTCCCAAGCGCCTATAGGTCCTCAATGAAGATGCGCTCGTGCGCATTTGTCGCTTTCTTCCTGCTCAGCCTTTGCTGGACAACCCCGAGTTTCGGACATTGAGCTTGAGAGACTTGGAAAAGCTTCGACAAAGAAACGCCGCAATTCAGATTTAGTGATACTGTGCAGCTCTTTTCATAGCACACCCACTTCCGATGAATGCTTCAATTTTTTTTCGCCCCAGCTAAGTGCGGATGCCAAAAGCAGTGAATGTGACATCTCATCAGAGGTCCAAGGTTTTAATCTTGGTTGTGAAAATATTCTTTGTAGATGCATCTTGGGCTAACATTTAATTTTGATATGTTTTATCTGAGATATTGATGCTCACATGGTTGGGCTTTCGTACTTGTATCTCAGGGGTTTCTCGAACGCAATGTTGGAAAGCAGGAGCTAGGCACTAGCTGTGCTGACTTCTATCATCGTGCGCGCAACTCCACAGAGCTGTGGAAGGTTCGCTTATTTCTTGCCGAGAGGGCAACCTGCACACAACCCAACATGTATGAGGCAATTTGAAACGACCACAGTCCTGTGTCACGTTGGTTCTGCTTCCCGGAAGTTGCTCTTGCAACTTCCAGCAACTTCGCACTTGCATTCAGTGTGAATCAAACTCAGGGCTTGTGCTCCTTCCTCTTGGGTGACACCACGCTCTTATTGCATGAAGAAAACTGGTCGTCCAGTCCCTCATCAGCTGGTTTGCGGGTCGAGTTGGGGGAGACTGGAGCACAGTACGTTTGAGGCATCTCAATGCCTGTAATTGGCCCATCAGTACGTTTATATACAGGCAATGCGAGTGTAATTTCAGTTTATACGATACTCTAACGATATCGAATGATCACAGACATTCTTTATTATGAATACATATGCGCATCATCCATACCTAGTATATATTATTTATGTGGTAGAATCATCCAGACTGTCTTGCTTTCAGTATGCTGCATGCATAGCAGACATGTGCGAATAGCCGCACAACCATTTAGTATCATTTAGTGTTCTCAAGTGAAAAGTGACACTGTCAGAAAAGGTTTATCAATCATATATAATTATGGACTATATGGACTACTGTTGTGCAAATTCTGTGATAGGTCAATGATATCAAAGTTGCTCATTCAAAACTCTGTACTGGTGTCCCCAGGTTGTACTGCGGATTTCTATCGCCGCCTTTTCCGGACAGCATGGAGTTGCGAGGAGATGGGTTGTCAGGTGTCAGAGATTTGTAATGGTTTGTAGGAAGAAGTATTTTCAGACGCATCGCTTCGACAGGCGAACAGACGAACGGAGATTTTGGTCAATGCAGGTCTTTCCCCCTGGTTATTTGCTGTATATAAGGGATTCTACTAGCCTACCCAGTTATATAAGGATCCATGAAATAATGATCCCTAATAATCAGAAGATCATGCCTTGAGACTTCCAAAAATTCCAGGACTTTTGCTATGACCATCGCATGAGACGTAGCTTGTTGATGTCCTTGCAGAAGGAGAAGACTGAAAAATCTTCTGGAGAAGAGTGGCTGGGATCTGCATGTGTTTATATGTTTTATTGTACTAAGGTGTTGTGTAATTTAGTATGCAACTCATAATTTGATGACATATTACTTTACGATATATATAGATGATATAGTATTACATATCATGTCTTGAAACACAAAATGCATGATATTTCATTATCATGCTTACATGTATGTATACATGTATATAGTACATTTTGGCAATGCAGTTGATTACGGCTTGGTATAGTATGATTTATCATATACTTTGTGTATTTTTTGACGTTTTCTCCTTTGCTAGTTGAACAGCTTTTCTGTTTGTTGGACCGCCGGCAAATATTCTTCACGTGAATCCGGCGCAAAACCACGGTGAAAGGTGACATTCCCATAAATTCCCGTTCTGGGATGTGTCCCCCCGTGGAAACGAGAATTGTACTTGTGGGAATTGTCCAAGCTAAGCATATCCTGGTGCCTAGGTTGGGGGCTGAGTTGCTTTGCATGTCGGGTCACACTTCAGAGACTTTGGGGCACCTTGTGATTCAGATGCTTGGCGGTGTGTGGTGCACTTTGGTGCAGGATTTTTTGTGGATTTAGTGATGCAGGCAGATTTGACTGATAGATCTTGTCAAGTTGTTGTTCCGTGCTGTTTTCATTTGTGTCAATGCCGTGGACTTTTGCATGGTTGGATGATGTGGGGAGGAGAATGAGGAGATGGATGAGGATAAGGATCATGACACTGAGGTCAAGGAGCCGGTTTATTGCATTTCGTTTGTCGCTTCGGTGCTAGGATTGGTGGCATGCGTAACAACCTGCAAGCAGACGATATCGTTCACGCCACTTGGCATGGAAGGTGACTTCCATTACTCACTACTACTGACCATTGGAGAAACTGAGAAACCCTGCAGATTTTGATGCGTCCGACCAGCTTTGAATTCTAGGATAGCTGGTTGGCTGACCCATAACCCACATGTAAAATACAATCGTATAGAATTGTGCAAACAAGATAAAAATAAGTTGAATGGTACTGTATTTGATAAGTATATCCATTGTGGCCTTGCCAAAAAAAACAACACTATCTATGAGTCCCCGATGAAAAAAATACGGAGCGCTTGGATAGATGAAGCTGGGGATGCAACTCAGCACTTCAGACAGGCTTGACAGTTGGACAGTTTCGACTTTGACCCGTTGTTCAGGGCGAATTATAGTGGTGTCTCGTGACACCCCCAAGCTACTTCAGTAAGAGGAAACCATTTCTTAATGACTGGTACATGAGTGTCATGTATTTATATAGAGCTTGGTAAAATCGGAGGACTTCGTCCAGTTTGGTTCAACACTTGGTACTTTGTAAATGCCGGCAGCTTCCCCCAAGGTGACCATCATCAACCTCAAGGATCGCACCATTGTGCGGCCAACCTTGTCAGAAGATTCCTTGAAACCGTTGCAACGGATGCGACATGCCAGTTGTGTGGTGCAACCGGCGTACCTACCCACAGACGCGGCAACTTGTTGGAAAACTCTGGGTAGGAAAGGTGGAATATCAGACCGTTTCATTCAGAGAATCGGATTCCACGAAGAAACCCTGTGGCTTCCCATGCTGTCGAGGCATTTCCTGGTACAATTTTAGTGCTGGGAGGCCATGATGCCAATACCAGAGCATTTAGGTGCAGTTACTGACTGGGTGGAGGGAAAGATCATGATGGTGGCGAAGGAGATGACGAATGAAATGATGATGATTGTGCTGATGATGATGATGATGATGATGATGATGATGATCATGATGATCATGCTGGTGGTGGTGGTGGTGGCAGTGGTGGCGGTGGTGGTGGACATGGACACCAGACTGGTGATGCATGTTTTTGATTATTGAATATCGTTGAGGTTTTTGGGTGCTAGCACCCTAGAGAGGAACACAATTTGTTTTTGTTGTTGTTTTTGTTGTTGTTGTTGTTGTTGTTGTTGTTCTTGTTCTTGTTCTTGTTCTTGTTCTTGTTGTGGTTTTTGTTCTTGTCGTGTTTTTTTGTTCTTGTTGTTTCTGCTGCTGTTGTTGCTGCTGCTGGCTAGAGCCATTTTGGCAACATTGCTGTACATCCAATGTTTCCAACGCTTGTAAGATCCTTTTTTGACATTCTACAATGACAAAACTCCATTTTGCACTGATTTCCCCGTTTGCATGAACGCTAACTTAGCCCTGCATGAAACAAGAACATGTGAATCAGGCTGGACTCTCAACGTTTTACCCTCCTGGGAACTCATGTTGCGACTCAAAAAGTGGATTTACTCTAGGTCTCTAGGTCCCACCATGCTAATGTCACCCGCCCAACTGTTTGCAGGCTGGGCATGCCGCGACCTGCAATGCGACGCTTGATGTTCATGCAGGTCACGGAGGAAGATGGATTCTTGGTGAAAGTATATATATATATAATTATACCCTCCAGGGAATTAACATATCCCACCTTGGGAAAAGGAAAATCATCTTCAAAATGCCATTTTTGGGGGATATGTTAGTTCCCTGGAGGGTATGTCGTTTGCCTTTAGATGCCTTACAGGACATGTTATGGACATGTTTACAATTTAGAATTGCCATTTATAACCAGGACATTTCAAGACGAACACTAGTACGGGTAAGGAGTGCCAAAGGTGGACACATCATGGCAGAATGAGATGATCATCTGAAGTCCCATCTCAAAGGTGAACTTGAAGTCTACTGTAGACTGGAAGGAAGGAGTTTCTAGGCAATGCGGGAAATATACATATATATACTATAGTATTTAATATATAGTAAAAAAATTCCAACTTCTATGACCTAGTTCCTGAAGCGTCATCGGTCAATTTGCAAGTCTGATATCCATTGTTGTTTTGGACTAGCCAGAACTGAACTGTCGGAGCAGTCACCCGAAGGGTACTAGACTTCAGCTCATCTAGTCATCAGTGTTGGTGGACATGCTTTGCCCCCGCAAATTCCACCGGTGGAAATGTATGGTACCTTCTGATCTTTTATCCCGTCTCATGCATCCCATACCACCCGCCTCAGTCGCCGAGGTTCACAAATCCGCTGGATTGAACGACAGGTGGAGTGTCGGACTGTGATGGGATGTCACGGGCTTGTGATCAAAATAAACAGCAACCGACTGGCAACAGCGTTTCGACAGTTTGTCATCAGTCTGTGTATATTATACTTTATATTTGTGGTTGCTGGGGTGAATGCAAATTCATGGTTTTCCACTGGTCCTTTTCAGAGATTTGTGCATGTCATCATGTCGACAGCAAATAGCAAGTGAGCAATGAAAAACCCTGGTCGTTTAGGGCATATAGGTGATTATACTGCCCAGTTATGTGGGGATTACAATAACCATTATGAGGATCCCTATCAAACGAGCAATGTAATAGAAAGTAAGAGGGTTTTTTGGTGGCTCAAGTAGGCTTACGGTCTCCTTCATACGCTCTCACATCTGCAATGTCTCACCCAAATTGATTCAATGAGTGACAAGTGACAACATGTAGAAACCACCAACGAAGTATGAACATATTCAGCATATGGAGTCATGTCCAGTCAGCCTTTAGTACTACTGTTGATGAGCGAAATCCTGCACCACTTGCTATACCCTGCATATTCCACATCATATCGAATATTTTTGAATTCCATGTCATGCAGGATTTCGTCCATCAACCCTGTGTCGCTTCGTGAGGCCTTTGGCACTATTCCGGAGTACATGTACAACCTGGCTTGCGCATCTTTTGCGGGTGGTGAGAAAGATTCTCAATTAAGCTAGTGCCGGAAGTTGATTTTATCATTGCTGTCAGATGTGGTCAGTACTATTTATCTTATTGATGTTCATTGAGAATTTTCTCAGAGGAATTTGGAAAGGCACTGAGGCACTGAGAAAGTTATTGTTAAACAGACATGGCACCTGGCCCACTTGCTGTTTGCACCGGGAATCGGATCCAAGGTCTGTGTCTTTGGAGGTGATATCCCCGCAACAGAAGATGAATACGAGCGCATTCAAGATCGAACGTGTTGTAGTTTCGTGTGTCTTGGTTTTATGTAGATGAGGTGCAGACCTTTGTTTCAGATGAAGTTAGGCGAATTTTGTTGACTTATGATTGACTTATGATATAACTGAGATCCTTTGAGTGTCCAAGTAAAAAGAGAGATGACCACTGACGAACATGTAAATGTGATTTAGTTGTTTTTTCTCAAGGGATGAAACACATGTGGATGTTTCCAAAAATAGGGGTACCCCCAAAATGGATGGTTTATAATGGAAAACCTTATTAAAATGGATGATTTGGGGGTACCTCTATTTTCGGAAACATCCATGTGGTACCTCATTTGTTGAGGTATGTCTTGGAGGTGACGAATTGCAGCTGGTCAGCCGTTCGCACTCGTGGTGTGGCACCAGACTGGCGGTCGTTCCATGCAGCGGTGAGCCATACGTCGTAGCATAGCTTAATGGATGGGCCTTCACAATCCCCACCCAACACCATGTCAACAATAGGAAAGTAGATATATAATTTGCTGATGGGAAAGTACAAGACAGGTTTTTTGAAAATGGGGATTCTTTTCTTTATTGTTGGATGTGTTTTTGTATTGAAATTATGTTCGACTGCAAGGTCTACAATTTCAGGTCAAGGGCAGTCACCTGAACTTCTCAATGCCCAGTTTGATATTTTGCAGGTTCTTAGATGGCAAGGATTATTTGATCACTTTTGGTGGCAGCAGTGAACATTGCGAGCCCCTAGCAGGCAGCGTTTACACATTCATGCTTGCAAGTCTGAAGGGGGAGTGGATCTCGGTTCCAGGTTCATTGGCAGTGGTGTTGAGATGTTTGTGTGTCCAAGCACGCTCAAGATTTGGACCGACATGCTTGCAGTCAGCAGCAACAAAGGCAGCAGAGACATTAACAACAACAGCAGCAACCACAACAACATCAACAGCAGCAAGACAAGACGAAAAGAAGAAACACCAACAAGCAGAACACTAGTGCCAACAACACAACAAAGAAGCATGCACAGATTCACCACAGTTTGTAGCAGTAGGTAGGCAGTTCTCGCAGATTTGGTGCTGAGCAATCATGTGTTTACTCAAAAGGATAGAATTGGACACTAGGGTGCAAATTTTTCTCATATACTTTAGTGTAAGTTCAGATTTATCTCGTGTCTAGGTGTTTGCTACGAGTCCCCATCTCAAAGCAAAGCCATTATATGCCCACAACCACCTGCAACATCCTGCAACTATACTTCATATGACCTCTCCCTGCAAAATTGATTTTGTAGTAGTGCAAAGGAATGGAGGGGTAGTGTACTTCTGGGTCAATCTAACAGAACATAGGCAGATCAGAAAAACTTGCTGCAAATGGAGACATAAGACAGAATGAACAAAACAGATCTTTCGGGGTTAGTTTGCGAATTAGTAGTTTATTACAAGTTACGTAAGTTCATTGGAGAAAAATAATGCGTGAATTGGTCGGCTGAGTCTTTAATTACGTTACCTACGTGTGGTGAGGGTGACAGTACTTGCAAGGTGCGATATACTCAAAACATCTCAAAACTACTTGTAGATGCCCACCTCTATCTCGTACTGCTAGGTGGGCATTTGGACGATATGCGTGGCTACCAACTTGACCTTCACACTTTTACGTGCCCAGGGGATGTTGCGCGTGGGTGGGTGCCAAAAGAAACCATAGCAATTTTTGGAAAATTATCAAAGGTATGTTGATATTGTTGATTGATGTAATACTTTGTTTCAAATCATAGTTGCTATAGTTATGTAGTTACTGCGAATATTATTTAATTTAATTACATCACAATATATAGTCATTAACTTGCTATATGTATAAGGCATTGTATTTGCATGAGCACGGCAACAGTTTAAAGCGATAAGATGATGCCATAAAAGGTCCACAGAACGGTGGATTGGACAAGACAGGGCTCCATTTTCATCCACTGAGGTGGCAGAAGGGTCCGGCAGAGGACTTGCCAGCGCCTCGTTTGCGCTTCGGCGTAGCACGCTATGGTCGTCACCTTTTGGTTCATGGAGGCAGGAGATGGTGGTGTTTGGGAGAGAGGTTGTTTTGGTGAGGAAAGGATGCAACGATTTCAATTTCTTTGCCTGGCCCTTTTATTTTGTCCAATGTCAGGTGCTGCGTGTTGACTCTAGCTTTGATTTAGGATATAAACTACATAAGTAAATTTAGATACTTTGAGCCTGGGAGCAGGGGAGTATCCAGACTTTGTGTTTCCAACTGTGCCATTGCCGCTGTTGAGAGCCTCTATGACTCTATTGCGATGTGGCACCGAAGCTGATCCCCCAAAGTTTGGCAGCTCACACATCTTGAACGCATAGTGAATAGAATTCATAATGTGTGGTATTTGCTCGAAGGCAAGACATTTTTCCAAAGCAATTTTTGTTACTTTTAAATTGACCTCCACTGGACCTTAGGATTGTTTTGAATGGAGATGTGAGTGGAAGTTCAAGTGTTTCATACGGAATTACAGTAGACTACCTGGATGTATCCCCAGGAAATTCACAAGGATAGATGGGCTAAAGCCCCCAATCATAGTGGTTGTATAGGCCCCATTACCATCTATCAACCAGAATAATGTGCAAAATACTGTTCTTTCCCAAAAGTGATGCTAAGGGTAGTTCCATGATTCCCTGATACAATGGCAGTGAAACAGTACGATACAAAGGTTCACCGTGCTTCTGCCAGGCCATGGCTTTGGGCTGAATACGAATGACAACGTTGCCCGATTGAACCTACACACCTTGAACCTCGGCTTTTTGTTCTTCGTGTCAATATTTATATTGGCTATGTCGTTCGAAGGAATCATGCTGTTTTCCATTAAGTATGGAAGGGTGGAGATATATATATATATAGATTGGGTTTACCCTAACCCCACTAACAGTGAATAAAATGGTTTGCCTTTACTTTTATCATCCCGGGGGAGCACCATGATTTTCATGATTTTTTGTGTTTTTATTTGGTGCTACTTCTGGTGCATTTTTATGTGTTCCTGCGTGCTTTTTCTGGTGTGGTTTTCCCGTGTTTTTCGTCGTGCTTTTTCTGGTGTCTTTTGGTGATTTTGCTGGTGGTATTTTTTGTGCTTTTCCAGGTGCTTTTTCCACTGTATTCTGGTGCTTTTTTCCGTGCATTTTTCGTGCTTGTCCCTTTTCTTTTCTATACAGGTTTCCCCTTGGTGGTGGTCCTGTTTTTTGCCGTGCTTTTTTGGTGGTTTTTGGGTGCTTTTTCCGTGCTTTTTTCCATGTTATTTTTCGTGTTTTTTTTCTGTTTTTTTGTGTGCCTTTTATCGTGCTTTTTTCGTGCATTTTTTCGTTCTTTCTCGTGCTTATTTTCGTGCTTTTTTTTCGTGCCTTGGGCGGCACCCAAGACAAGCAACCACAACAATATTTTGCATTTTGGCCCGTGCGTTTTTTGGTGCTTTTTCTGGTGGTCACTACTAGTGAAGATAGGATATACACAATATATAGACATATTTTTCAATCAGGTGATTATGAAAGTTGCATGCTTATAGCTATCGCCATAGCAATATTCAATTCATGTCAATTAACATCATCATTGGCATTCTTGACTATAGTTCACATGTGATTCCAAGCAATCATTAACAGATCGCCTGACTTCACTCGCATTTCCTTTTTCAAAGAATCAGCCGGATGACTGCTTTCGATTTATGTTCTGGAACTTTATGAATGATACCTCTGTAAGACTCTCAGGTTTGGATGCGATGCCAGAAAAAGCACTCGGAATTGATCAATTAGTCACTTATACACTGAATAAAACTAGATGTATACATAGATAAGGGTAGAATTCTGAATCAGGTGTGCCCAAAAAAAACCAACAACAACAACAACAACAACAACAACAACAACAACAACAACAACAACAACAACAGCAGTCAACAACAACAACATCCGAATTTGAAAAACACGTGAAATCTCAAGGGACCTTTTTTTTTTGCAAAGGAAATGGGGTCGGCTGAAGTTTTCCAATACTCCACCACCTTTGGGAGCTTTGGCCTTCGAGACTGGAACCCCTCAGGCTGAGTGGCAAAGCTTGGAAGGTATTGGTGTTCATATATGGGGATTTCCTTAAATAGTGGTACCCCCCAAATCATCCATTTTAATAGGGTTTTCCATTGTAAGCCATCCATTTTGGGGTACCACCATGTAAGGAAACGCCCATATGTATCATGAAATAACGATTTATTGTATGTGTATTTATTTTTATTACAAATTTATATAGATATCATGATGTATCATATGTCATATATCATGGTACAGTCAATGGCTTAGTTGTATTCATACCTCATTAGGTATGTCAATTCTCCAAAGTTAATGCTTTGGTCTTACTTATTACTATGTGTCACGGCATTATATTTAGGGTTTTTGTATTTGCAAAGGTTGGGTGTGAGCTAGCCTAAGCCGGCAATCGAAACATATTGATAGACCAGACTGATAGGACTTGCTATCCACAGGCGCTTGAGGAGATGTTGTTGAAGGTTTAAGTTGGCATGTTTTCACCCCTTTTCTGCACTGACTCATAGAATTGGCATTGCACTCACTGCCTGTTACGCATAAGAGACTTTATTCCCTGCCTTCAGTTGCAGGTATGGGCCCCTGGGTTGAAATTGTACCGACATACCTGCAACCTGCTGAGGCTGGCATTGTGGTTGGTGGTGCTCAGCAGACCATGGCAGGCATGCATCATAGCATTGTCGATGTTATTCTCAAAAAGTGATTAGGTTTTCTGTAATATGATATAAATGATATCAAGGATCATTTATTATCAGAACATCTTGAGTTGGACTTGATTTCTCGGTATGTTTTGGGAGAGCTGCTCTAAGATCTTCCGCGAACCTGCGACTTTTGGGATGTTCACACCAATGAGGCCCACGCATTTTGCAGCGTTTGGTGGTGCTGCGCTTGCGCGACCATTTGGTACCACCTGAGGAGGATGGAGCACTGGGACCAGAAGAAAGCCCCTCGGCAATCTCAGATGGAGGGATGTGGAAATATGGGGATTATTACGTTGCTTTCAGTCCGAATCATCACCCAGAAACCTGGATGTTTCATAGCATTTCTGTGGAGCATGTTTATTCCGAACATGATGAGTAAGTACCGGGTACGATTGCTGTATAGATTAAGTTTTATATTCGAATTTTGATTCCCTCTCCCAAGCAGGGAGCTCGTGATTTCGGAAATGCAACTTTGCCAGGTCACATGGCAACTGGCGACGATGACAGTAGGGAATCCTAGAGAGAGAGAGAGGGAGAGAGATTGATTGTCAGATGAGTCCATGGTAGCGGAAATAGGCCATCTAAAATGCACACTTCAATTTCATCCATGGGTAGATTTCAGGCCGATTTGAAGCTGAGTGTACATAGAAGATTATATAAGATTCAATGATGTGCAATCTGATTTGAGGGATGACAAGTTGATATCAGTGACATGAGATTGACACGAATCACGGTAGCGCAAATCGTGGCAGGTGAGGACAATGCTGACCTCACCCATGTGCGGCTTCAAATATCAACAGCTCAAGGTCGTGGGATTTTCGGGGTCAGTGCCTATCCCTGAGATGGGATGATTTACTTATTAGATTGACAGATGATAATGTTCTCTTAAAGACACGCACTAGATGGCACTAGTATGTGCTGCAAGTGCATTATCATCATCACACTCTGATTCAACAAAAGAAAAAAGAACCTGAACTGCAGTACCTGCACGCATACGTGGTCACTTTTTGGATCTAAACCTCGCCTCTTGAGCTCTAAATGTGTGGTCTGAAAGGCCAGCGCCGTGTGGTGTCTATGCCTATGGCTTTGTTGACAGCGCTGCGACGTAACTTTTATGCAACGTGAGGAATTTGTCTCACGGGTCCCAAACGGATTTTCTGTGCATCACCCAGTGAACCTTAACAATGGCCGACAATGCTCTCAAAAGCAAATTGCACAGCACAGCCGTACAAAACGACGAGAAGGTGGCTCAAGATGATTCCATTACATCATTTGAAATCAATATAAAACAATTATGTCAAAGAAATTCTATTTAATTTAAGAATATCCCTCTCTAGAATTCTATAGATATAAGTAATACATACGGTTTGTTTGAAAGGAAGATATATTTTTAGTGCTCCACTTTGGATGTGCCAGAGGTGATGCATCGGGTGCTGAGGGCTTGCTTCGCTTACTCCAGGCGATTCAGGAGGACAGAGGATGTGCGCATTACATATCAGCTAATTCTGAATATATATGTCTATTTTTTTTTGCGCTTGAATCATTGAACCATTTCAATATATTTCAAACACATGATGTATGTATAATCAACTTAAAATTATCCAGCGAAGTTTGCCAGTTCCATGTCATTTGAAACTCACATTGTTTCAACACCGACGTTCACCAACGTGACCGCTAGGACAATCCAGACCGCGCAGAGGCGGACGCTTCACCCGCTGAGCCGTGAGCACAGCAGTGGGGACAGTTGAGAACAAAACAGCTGCAGCAGCCCCAGGTGGTCATGGTTTGGACCAGCTTAGCATGAAAGCAAACATGATGTCATTTCTGATAATTAAGTCGGTCTAGAAAAGGTATAGAAAAATAGAAACTTCTACAATGATCTCAAAAGCAGTTTCACTAAGGACTTCGTGTCAAGAGTTGTTAACATTCATCTCTTGTAACTTGGGTTTACTTGAATGAGATACGATGATCAGATGTTGAACTGACTGCAAGTGATGTTTCGTTTGTGGGTTCTTTGGAATGAGAAGGTTTCACACGAAATGCATGTAAATTGTTAACAAGTTTTAGATACGCTTGGCTCCTTGGTTTTCACAACGACCATTTTCGATGGTATTCGTCTTTTTCCGGAAAGCCGCACAAGCTCTCAAACAATCCTTGATAAAACATTGGGCCCTTCCCCAACACCCCAAATCGGCTTTCAGGTTGGAAACTTCCATCCTGAAGTTTCTTCAGCCTCGGAACATCCTAAGTGATTCGATCTTGACGTTTGCATCTCATTGATTTAGATTTTTCCCGAGAGTGAGATAACCCTGATAAAACTGTAATTGAGCTCATTTATCGAAATCTGCGTTTGCATTTCTATACCGATACGTTCGTGTCTTTGACACAATCACAGTTCAATCCTATGCGCCCGCATAAACGTCCTTTTTGGTGCTGGAATTTCTTGAACTTTTGACAACTTACCAGCTTTACCTTTGGCATTGCCTGGAGTCCTGGAGTGTCATCCGCTGGGCATCCGCCATGGCTCCCAGGAAGCTGAAAGTACGTCAAAAGCAACGATGGCTGGTGATCCGAGATTTGCATAAGTTTAGGATGTTCCCAGTGTCCCACTTTTGCCTTGACCCAAAAAAATAACGCTGAGTAAGCCCTGATAGGAATTCATCCTAAAATATCCTGAAGCTAGTTTTCCCAAATCCTACCTTTAATAAAGATGTTTGAGATCATTTGAGCGGAGCAACGCTCGATGTTTTGGCTGAAAATGATCCCACGTTCATGGCAACCAAGGCAATGGCTTGTTGTTTGCCTACTTTGTGGTGTTTCGTGGGCGCGCAGCGATGGCAGAGATCTGTTGAAAAGACTTCCAGATTTGGGCAGACACCATCAGAGCCGATAGAAGAGACTTGACAAATCTCAAGTTTTTTTTGAAGTTGCAAGGACTAGAATGATATGCAGTGCATGAAGTATGCACACATATGCATACGATTTCATACCTGTGTTTGATTGTTTGTGTCCAGTTTACATATTGTTCTGTTCAAGTATAATCAGTGGTAGTTTGGCCTGTGACGCTTTCGGATACCGTTACAAGTGTTGCCCGAAGCAGTAAATGGGTCCTTGCTATTTTGAAGCAACATGTCACTGATGCGGCAGGAGATATCTTCAGATTCAAACAGCTCGCAGCCAGTCAGTGCATCGGCCCGTGTTAAGAATAGGAAGTGTTCACAAAATATGTTAAACATTTTTTTGCTTTCCCTTTTTGCTCTTTGTTGTGAAGCATGCTGCGGGCATGAGAAGTTGAAAATAATAAGACCTTTTTTTCTTTGTCGTGGTTGATTTCACACCCTTGGGTGAGACATTGTCTTGGGTGACGCTGCTTGGATGTTGGCTTCACAGGTTCTAGCACAGCCATGCCTAAGAGACAGGAGGTCAGCATTTGGACCTACATTTTTGGAAAGCCTGGAGAATTTCGACGCGACCTCAGTACCTTGTCAATGCCTGATGTGGGAGGCAATAATTTCAATGGTAACCTTGATCTTCATTAATTTTCCATATGGGCCAATTCAATGGTACAGCCAACATTGAAGCACCATCTTTCACTTCAACATGTTTTTTCCTTGCTGCTCATGACTTTCTAATACTCTACCTTCAATGGCAATTGTAGGTTTGCCATTTTTAAGCTCTTTGACTTTAGAGCCCTTTCTTGGAAGGATGAGGGAAATTCAACAAGGTTTTACCTACTACATTACAAAAAACGCATGATCTTTAAACTTATATATAATCCTTGCTTTTCCAATGTCCAAGTTACCATAATGGCCTGCCTGGCAGGTTTGGTGGGGACTTCGCCAGAGAGAATCATCATCACCAATTTCTTTGCTGTTCTTATTGGTCTTGCCAGCAACCTTTGGGGGCAAACAGTCTCCTGGCTTCGAAATTCTCTCTCACCAGATGGACCAACCTTCCAATCACCTTCCAATGCCTGGCCTGGCCTGACTTAAGGAGTTCCTGTTCAAAGTGTTTCCTAGCGTTGCGGAGAAAGCTGCTGGACTGCAATTTGTTGTTGTTGTTGTTGTTGTTGTTGTTGTTGTTGTTGCTTGCATGTACATGTGCATTACACTATTTTCATTTAGGCAAATTTGTATAGATTTCAAAAAGATCAACAATCACAAACACAATTCTGACCTAACCAGATCTCACCGGATGGTTGGAAGATGCCATTTCAAATTCCGACCGTGCAATCAGCGATTGTCATGACATATCCACCACCACGCCACCAAGGCCAGAGAAGTCCACCTAGACTCACTCTATGCGGTAGATGGATTAAAAACTGCTTATGAGGAACAATATGAAGCACGTTATCCCAGCACCTGGCTACTTGATCAAAGAGTGGCTCTATTGAAAGTTGCTTGGTCCAGATTATGAGATGCTTTCAAAGGAGCCTGGGTCCATATCCATCATCCATCCACATCTTTCTTTGTGGCTAGGGGGTTGTGGCATCGAAAAACCCTCAAACGGTGGCAGTGGAGCTGTCCAAAAAACCAAGTTGCATGTGAACGAACCAGTCAACATACCATTCAGCTGCTTGGTATTTCGCAGAGATGCAGATGATATAGAAAGAGCATGCACAACAATAAAAAGATGTAGATGAAGAAGATAACCATGAAGAAGAGGAACAACAGTCGTTGCAGCAGCAACAACAATAACCGCAACTTCCACCGCAACCACAACCAAAACACTATCAAAGAACAAGAAACAAAAAGATTTTGTAACATCCATAAGCATTACATTCTGTTCTTTTTTCAATCTTCCGATATGTTATTCAGTTTTTGTGCCATTTGGCCACCCAACGTGTCCCCTTTCGTTTGCCAAACATCATCCAGGCAAGGCAGAGCAGCCCGGACGATCTCTTGGGTGTCTCTCGGAGGCGGCCGACCGTTCCTGACACGTGGCACATATTTGTGGATAAAATATGCATGTATTGATAGGCAGCCACGATTCTATACATACATATATGTATGTACGTTTGTGCCTGTACATATGAGCGCAATTAGTAGATACATAATAAGCTTATTAGTTCCTGAATTTGTTGGGTTGTTCATGAGAAGCAACTCGCCAAGTGATTTCGTCCAAGAGGTCATTGCTCCATGATTCACTTAACACCGAGGAAGGTGTTGCACCTGATAACGCATGGGGCCCACCTGGGGGTGGAGATCGAAATCTGAAGAAGCGCGAGAATTTGTCGGTCGTGAAGCAAACATTGCCGCCCAAGTCGCCTGTGACTCGAGAACCACAAGAGATCCTTGGCTGTAGGCATGCTCAGCGGTGGTTGTTGTGGTTGTGGTTCTCTTTCTTTTTTATTTTCAAATATTCTTCTCGTTCTTCTTTTGTTGTTGTTGTTGTTGTTGCTGCTGCTGCTGTTGCTACTGCTGCTGCTGCTGCTGCTGTTGTTGTTGTTGTTGTTGTTGCTGTTGTTGCTGCTGCTGCTGCTGGTGTTGGTGTTGTTGTTGTTGTTGTTGTTGTTGTTGTTGTTGTTGTTGTGGTTGTCGTTGTCGTTGTCGTTGTCGTTGTCGTTGTCGTTGTTGTTGTCGTTGTCGTTGTCGTTGTCGTTGTCGTTGTCGTTGTCGTTGTCGTTGTCGTTGTCGTTGTCGTTGTCGTTGTCGTTGTCGTTGTCGTTGTCGTTGTCGTTGTCGTTGTCGTTGTCGTTGTCGTTGTCGTTGTCGTTGTCGTTGTCGTTGTCGTTGTCGTTGTCGTTGTCGTTGTCGTTGTCGTTGTCGTTGTCGTTGTCGTTGTCGTTGTCGTTGTCGTTGTCGTTGTCGTTGTCGTTGTCGTTGTCGTTGTCGTTGTCGTTGTCGTTGTCGTTGTCGTTGTCGTTGTCGTTGTCGTTGTCGTTGTCGTTGTCGTTGTCGTTGTCGTTGTCGTTGTCGTTGTCGTTGTCGTTGTCGTTGTCGTTGTCGTTGTCGTTGTCGTTGTCGTTGTCGTTGTCGTTGTCGTTGTCGTTGTCGTTGTCGTTGTCGTTGTCGTTNTGCTGTTGCTGCTGCTGGTGTTGTTGTTGTTGTTGTTGTTGTTGTTGTTGTTGCTGCTGCTGCTGCTGTTGCTGTTGCTGTTGCTCTTGCTCTTGTTATTGTTATTGTTGTGTTTGTGGTGGTGTTGGTGGTGTTGGCGGCGGCGGTGTCATTGTCGTTGTTCTCTCACCAAGGTTTGCTGTTAAAAACGGCTGTGAAGAATGGAATTATGATTGTGAGAATATCCGCACAAGCCAGCACGTGTTTCCAACCTAACGCAAGCGCAGTGACATGCATTAGGATCAGCGAGATCCTTGGTGAACCACAAGCCTCATTGGAACGACTCTTACGTGAGAACATTGCACCAGAAGGCTCCAAGAAAACGGTGGAGGCCATTTCTGCAGAGAAGGTGCAAAAAGCTGGCAATACCTATTATGACACATCGAGTTCCGTTTCAGGAAACCTTTCTGATCCTTTTTTATTGTTCTTTGATCTGTTCGTGATGCTAAAAGTGGCCGCAGGTAACCAAAAGAATTTGTGGGAAGGCAATTTGCAACAGATTCTTTGGTGTGTATGCAAGAGCTGAGGAATACCAATGGAAGACCACATTCCCCTCGGGCGTTGCGCTGCGCAGCCACTTCTCCTGCATTTAAGCTTTAACAGGCTCAAAGACACCTGATGTTGCTGATGGCACTTGCTCTTGAAAAACAATGGGCCCAGTAGAGGGACTGCATCATTTTCCTGGTTGAAAGATAGGCCGTGCTATTGATGGCTTCAATCCTGCACAATTTTCACCGATAAAACATTTCGGAACACCTGAAGTGTTCATAGTGAGCTATAGCCACTGGGTGAAGAATCTGCCAATGGGTGCAGGAATTCCACCATCAACGAACAGATATTTCGACAATCATGTCATATATGTCCATCAATACCTCCAAGGTTACAGCAGCTGCAGCCTGGGTGTTGCAGACGGCAAAGGCAACCGCAACCTCTTCACGCTAACGCTGGTACTACCTGAGGAGGATGCTCAAGCAGTGACCGGCACCGCTGAATTTGCCCCTGCCATTATTCAGGGGTTTCAAGTGGCAGCAGAGTGAGGAGATCGATTGCAAAATGTGGTGAATGAACGGGACAGGTCCAGTGTAAGTTGAGTGAAGAATCGGAAAACATGGCATAAGTTGACCTGGTTCCAGCAGCAGAGTGCTCACTATTATTGCAAAATATTTCAACATTTGCAAGCACACACACATTTGTCGTGTTAGCACCGACAGAAAGCAAGTGCAAAGTACGCATGATAGTAGCCTATTGTACATTGCGGTAGTTAGTGGTGCCAAAGACTTGATCGACTTGATTGACCATGAGTCGTGATATTCACAACATTGATTGACCATCTTTTCACATTGAGCATGTGTTTTCATTGGTTCTCATTGAATTTTATTTGCTGGGAGTCTTCCTGCAGTAGATTTACCCCTCAGTGCAGTAGTTTGACCATACGAAGCAGTTATGTCCTCATTGGACCTTTCTGCATATTTTTGGTACAATGCGTAGGTTTTTTCCGTGGAGATGATAGCTTGTAGTCACGGAGTTTGAGGGGCTTGTCGAGCTATGTCGTGCCAAATCTCTCACCGCGCTGCAGTTGTTTTTTTGGCTGTAGTCCCAGAGTTTCCAAGACTAAAGCTCGTAGTCACATGCCGTCATTCATGAGGGTTCAATCCTGCTGAAAACCAACAGATTTGCCAGCATGTTCATGATCACATGTGATCCCACACCATTCCCACCAGCTTGAATTTGCAGTTACAACGACAGACATCACCACACAACTGCTGAAGAAATTGCCGAGCCCTCCGTTACTTATTTTGAAGGTATTTCGTAGTAACCGGCTGAAACCCTTCGCCATGAAGATGCTGTCGACTGTAGGGCGTTCTATCGCGACACCCAGAGTGCCTCGCTCTTTCACTCCATAATGCACTGATACTCATTGCACAATTTGCAAAGCAGCATGATGGCTCCCATTCTCTTCCACAAATTTCAGGCATCGCCATCCCCATCGCCGTTGCCATCCCCATCGCCGTCGCCATCCCCATCGCCAACACCACACAAGCTTCCTATAAGTTCCAGGGCTTCAGAGAGGCGGAAGGGATGGATGAGTTGATGAATTGTGGCGGGCTTCAGGAAACTTGCACAGTGACCTTTGTTCACCAACCCTTGGTCCATCTTTCTCATAATCACGCATGTGGAAACTGAGCCTTATCAAGGAAACTCATATTAGAGAGATCCATGTTTCACAACGGTGATTGTTGTTGTGGAAGAGTGACCATCACCGACCGACCATCACTATCTTCTTGGATGACAGGAATTTTGACTTCACCATCATCCCGGGAGATCTCTCCCCAAAGACGCCCACAGCTCGACGGCATAGCTTCCAGGTGGGGGGGTGAGACCAGGTGTTCTGATGCCCTCCAAACCAAGGTTTGTTAAGGGCCCAGATTATCCATAAACCAAGCTGATTTTTCTAGAAACTCTGCCAGGTACGTTTGGAGTTACCAAACATGTTTCACTATGAAACTGTTTTCAGCATGTTTTTTTTTGGAGTTTCGATGATTTTCGATGCATATGACTTTGCAATATGAGTTTGATGTTTGGATATGTTTCCAACTTGTTTTCCATGAAAGGTCCTTAGGTTTCGACCTGATGCACATGAGACCTTTTTCCCAAGTTTCCCAGTACATTGTGCCGTCACCTCAGGGCGGGGTGTCGCCGGCGAGTACGTTGACTCCAAAGGTTGGCCAGGCAAAGTTGGAACAGAACATGGGTGACATCAGCTTGTGAACTTATGCAAGGATTGTGCGGGATTGTGCATCAGGCACATTATATACTTATATACTGTATATCTGATATCAAATATGCATGCAGAAAAACTTGTTTTTATCAAACAGTTTTTATATGCTTTCATTTGTTTTTCCATATGTGTGATCTCCCTTTTCCATGATCAATATTTTGTACAATATACTGTCTTTGTTTTTGCATGCAGAAAGATATGAGTTCCATTCAACATTTGCGTTCATGTAAGGAGATTTGGAGGCATTATTCACGATTTATGATGATGTGGTTTTTCGGGTTTGCAGCAAAACGAACAAAAGCATGCAAAACGATTGCTAAGCAAAACACAAGGGAGTTCACTAATGTTGCCAATGCTCTTTCGCAGGGCCTCCATTTTTGACCACACCTCATGTACATAGTATGTATGTTGTTCTTGATATTTTGTTAAAGACTTATGCATCTTCATGTGTATCTCTACGTGCTTTTAGGATCTTTTGGCTATCTTTCTGGATGCCTGAAGTCACCATGCTGATCTACCGGCTTGGTGTACTGTAGCTTAGTTCTTGTCAGGCACACTTTTTGGAAGTCTTGTTGCCGCGTCGCCGCAGACTCCACGACTTCGAAAGCGACCTTCGCTGTTGTCCCAGAATAGCATTGCGAGTCAGGCTGCAGGCATTGTGGGGTAGTCGGAGCCAGAAGGGAGGGCAGTTACTCGCAGTAAAGAATTGTCACAGAGCCGTGAGCCTGCTTCTTAATATCGCTCGACTGAGCCTTGAAATTCTTTCATGGCCACATGGGAACCGATTTTCGACTAGGTTCCTGTCCGTATGCCTGAGATACAACTGCCAACTTTACATTAGAAAGAAGCAAATGCAAATGATTTGCAGCAATCACAGGTACAGTATTGAGTATCAAAACTTCACTTTGGGTTTCTAGTTTGGGATCTGAGCTTTTCCAGCGCATCCCAGAATCTCATGGGATCTTGAAGGTGATGAGAGGCAGCTGGAAGCGCTAGTCAGGTGGAACAAACGATGGATTGGCTGCTGGGAACAATTCATGTATTTGTTACACACATGCGGATGATACATGTTGAGATGTTTTTACTAGAAGATCTGGAGGATCCCATTTTATGATTTACCTTCAATTTCACTCTTCTTGTATACATATTCATTCAATAAAGCTGCTTCTTATACGTCATTGTATTCTCAACATGCCAAACTGAAGTGCAGAATCCCTTTACGATTCAAATGATACCAATGATACCCATCAAGCGAATTTGGGGTGTTCCAGATTTGAGAGACATTCCTGTCTATACCAGATTGAAGACGGGATTCAGGAGATTGACTCATCGAAACGCAGTTTTGGCATGATTTGGATTTCTCTGAAACCGCCATGGATACAAGCGGTGAAACAGCCAGGAATCTAGTAATCTTATTGTAAAGTCACTAGCCTGTGCCTGTTCCCTGAATATGATACAGAGCTTCATGGAGGATTGCAGTCATGTAGCACTCACCCCGTGCTTTGAATTTGCCAGCACCAACGCTGGAGCATGGGCAGGGAGCCACGCATCTTGCCTTCACTTGGCTTCACATGTTAGGTGACCTTCCACTTCACATGCCCCATTTCAATGTCAGACATTTCCAAACGGAATTTTGCGATAAAAAACTCAATTTGTGGCCAAGATGACTTGGTTGTTTGAAGATGCTTCAGGCCGATTCAGTTGAACCCCCCCCCTTTTTTTGCCTTTCCTTTCATAGGGCCGTGCTACCATGGCATCCAACAGCACCCAGGCTGTTGAGGCCACTGCTTCAATGAAGGCTGGCCTCGAAGGCCTAGAGTTGCAGAGATTCACATGGCTAACGATGCAGATTGCCGTTGTCAGGGTCATATGATCTGTGAGTGCAACCCCCTCCTCACCACCACTCTGTAGTTTTCTACATGGCAATATGATCTAATATATAATTACAGTACATGTAAATAATATATATATTTAAAATGTTTATATTTTTTATTATTTACACATAATCTAATCATATATATATATATATTTATATATATACACGCATATAAATTTTCATATATAGATTTTCATAGGATATCCAGTATACATCAAAAAACTTGCAAGCTTGCATCATGTTCGCAACATGTTGTAACACTTTGCGTAAAGGTGCAAACATGAGCACATCCCGAAGGCTGAACAACAACAAGTCGAAGTAAAATGGATCTAAATTGAAAGCCAAACAATTTTAATGTAGTTGTAACATGCTTGCAAATTGATCACTTGCATACTTATCATCACTATTCAACTGTAATCATTTACATATTCAAAATCCACAATTTGTTTCTGCCTATATGATAACCTTGAATTAAATCCCTCCAACGAAAATACATCGTTTAGGAATCACCTGGGCTTGGCTGACTTGGAATCGCACCAAGCTGCCAGGTGTTGAGCCTGAAGAGCTGCTGACAGGTTTATGCCCTCGTAGTGATCGGCCGCCATGCGAGAAGATCCAAGATCACAATCTCAAAGAGGCGATGATGTGGAATCAAACCTGTCAAACGATGTGATATCATGAAATCATGTGCATGTGTTCGCACATTTCGCGCCAAACTGCACCTTGAATCGAACTGAATTTTACATATGGATTTCTTGAGCTCGCATTTCTGGTTTGTAGACATGTATCGAAGCTGGGCTGCTGGGCCTTTAGGCAAGATCAAGTGCACGGATGCTGTATTTCCTGTAAACAAGCCCTGGACCAGGTTGAAAATGTGATTGTTGATTGCGAAGCTTGGCATTGCTTCAAATGGGAAGTCCGGACAAGCTTGAGATACTCTCACACTCTTGCCAACAATATTTCAACTAGCAATTTTATATTTTTTGCATGTTTAAACACTTGTCACAAGCTCAATAACCGGCGATTTCTAACTGCAAGTTGTTTGAAGACTATTATGCAGCAGTCCTGTTTGAGCTTGATCGTTGTTCACATGAGGATGGCTTGCTCTTCAACATAGAGGCCGGCTTAGAAGTCGTAGCGAAAGGGAAAGAACCTTTCAAAAACCTCAAGCAAGACTAACAATCTGATCTTTATCTTTGCTAGGAAAGGTTTAATTTGATTTTGCCTATCTACTTAGCTTTCTTGTAGCAAATCGCTATTCAAATCAATGGGTCGTTGGCAACATCATTCTCTTCCCATCTTTGAAGAGTAGTAGCCGTAAGGCAGCCAGATGCTTCCATTCCCTTATTACACAGCTGCAAGTCTGACATGAAGGAATCATTTGGGCAGTAATTTTTTTTTCCGATATACATCATGTTACATAATCTCCTGAAAGGAAACGGGGCTACCACAGATACGGCCCATCGTGCCGGTGGTGTGTTGGTGCCAGGAATCTGAGGGTCCAAAGGCTTGCGCAGCCAGCTATGAGCGAAAGAACGTGACTTGGACCATTGGAGCAAACTCCTGGGCAGAGCATGTTTCAACTACAGAAGGGAGTGATATATTGGAAGAATGATCATTCAAGCAAAAAATCTGTGGACTTGACAATAGTTACACGTAGTTTTTTAATCACGGCTGGAAAGATAATCCAAGACATTTGATCTGAAATGTGTGGTATGTCATGTATTGTGTAGTTGTATATGCAGAGATAAATCTATAACATTCTATAAATAACTATCATTATACTTAAGTTCTATACCTGCATAATCATGTATTACATTTTACATGCATTTCTATTTGAATCAGGAGCATTCACGGGCTAGACCAGAGCCCACATTGATCCACTTGCGCAAGATAGGCATTCATCCCAAACGAAGTTTTCCGCTGACTTAAGTCCTCTTTGTCCATCGTCAGTGCCATCATACCAAGGTGGAATTTTTGAACACTCTCTCGGAAACTCGGTGGAATTGGTGTCCAGATATTTCTTTCATTACCCTTTGAAGATTGATTTTTGCTTTTTGGAGCAATGCTTGGATGTTTCCCATCTTGCTGATCCAACCCCCTTTGGATTCCCACACCCTGGCAATTGCCGTTTGTATCTCAGGAGGCTGGAAAGCGCTTAGTTTTTTGCGACAGCGGAAGTGCGCAGAGCAGGCCATTGTTGGGTGGCAATCTTTCGCCTCGTCAGACACCGATACTCTGAACAGTACCAACGAAAAGCGACTGTATTAGGTTATATTTCGTCAGGCCATATTATAATTCCACTTGCACCGGATCAACCATAGTTTTTTTTTTCATTTCAATTTCAATCCCCATCGTTCTTTCTTGAGACTGGGAGCTGTGAATTGGTCAAACTCAAGTTGATGCAGGGAAAGCTTTCAAGAGCAGCTGCGTAGAAAAGGAATCAGCCAGGAGAATTGCAAGGTGGGAAGCACCAAAGGCAGTGAATGGAAAGTCTGAACATGCCTCAGTTGCAAGCAGTCCCAAGACTGAATAATTGTGTGCAACCTTTGGGATGTGGTGTATGGAAGTGTGCAGCCAAGTATATATATATATATATACATGTCAAAATGTGAATGCACCGCGGCAATCATATAGCAATCCATAGCACGCACAGGCGCCTTTGGCGTTTTGCACGCATATATGCCGATGAGTCAAGTCACGCCCAGGTGTGGACTCCCGCATCTGCAGCAGCAAGGTATTTGAAATCACGAGGACTGGGATGGTGAAGGGGTGAAGGAAGGTTTCAGAAACAAATGGGCTTTGGTTTCGCTTGAAGCTTACTGCGGTTGACTTTGTAACGAAGAAATGCTGTGAATGCTTCTGCAAATTGAGTTTGGTTCTTCAACCGATCTTATTTGGACAGAAACATGTATACGTAAGTCAAATGGGTCATTCCTGGAGTCATTCCTATACAGTATCCTGGATGTGTTAACCGGATTTGCGTGTCAGGATTTGTCAAGCCGTTGATTGTATCAACACAGGCCAGGTTTGTAAGACCTGGGGCTAGGTCTGTGGCGTGGTGGAAAAGAGTTAGTAGTTTTATTTATGTGTGATTGATATATAAGTGAATGTTTGTATGGTCATGATATACTATTTACAATGCTTCATTGAAATTGGTTTGTAATTGCATTGATACTTGGTGGGTGATATATTGCCTGACGTTGGAACAGAGAAGTGGCGACCCGCACGTGTATCATGATTTCTGGATTTTCGTCAAATTTCAAATCTGACTTGGATGTCAAGCGTTTCAAATCAAAATTGGCACCATGTGGACAGAAGTGTAACGCCGGTGTGTACTTAGCAGAGGCGTTTCTTTTTGGGAGCGGATTCGTGCTTCGTGTGTTTTTTTTTGGAGGTGTCCTTCGTGCAAGAGGTGTCCTGGCAGCTGTAGTTTTCCCGGGTTGTACCAGAATCAACTAGAAATTCCAAATCCCAGGTGAAAGATTTGGGATTTGATTGCCTCAACGTCCTGGATCAGGACATGTCGTGGCACCAGATTTAGTGGGGGGGTGATGGAATTTTGTGAGGATGTACTAATCCAGTAAGGATGTTGAAATGGCTATTCAATTGATCAAATTTTGATTTGGTCCACAGGAAAGAAAAGATATGGATAGATTTGATAGATTGGGGAGTTATACATGCTGTGCGGTATTTGCTGATATTTGGGGGGTGGATGAAAATCCCCAAAATTAGCGCAGCCATTTTGGGTCCTCACCTATCCTCGAGACTATCCTTTGCCGAGCGTTTTGTTTCACAGGAGGGGCAGCTCATAGATGAACTCAGCGTTCCTGACACTTCCGCAGGTGCGAGTCTTTCAAACAGAGAGTACTTACTGTATAATTCCGATGCGGCAAGGGGTCCAATCCATTGACAGCTTGTACATGGCAGCACCATGCTCGTCACACTGGGAGCAATAACTCTGGCACTTCAAAATCGACCTTTTGATACCTTTTGTCTTTTAACAAAATTTAGCATGTATTTGATATTTGGAAGTGGCCCTTCCATACCGTGGATGTGAAAATTGATGAGTGTACCCTCCCTGAAACTAACATAGCCCATGAAAATCCCCATGTTTCCTGGTAAATACCATCAAAATGGCGGATTTTCCATGGCTAATGTTAGTTTACGGAGTGTATCTACCTTGTGGATATTTGACTGTAAACAGTTCCATGTTGGCAGATGAAGAGCACTTGGATGCGGCACTGAAACTGCTGGCTTCAGCAGATGCTGTGGTGCCCTTGGCAGCAATTCGCAGCTTGCCTAGTAGCATTTCTGGAAATTCATGGCCAACCTAAAGCGATATGAATCCAAGAACGTACGCTAGTCAACAAACAAACAGAGGTTCAAAAGTTGGTTCTTTTTTTTTGGGATTTTAGTGTGTTCTCCCTTTTTGTTCCTGGAGATGTGAGATAAAAACAAGCTGTTCAAGCAGCCATTACAATCCCTGCCATCATGCTGTTGCCAAGGTGATCGGACCCCTCAAGGACCAATCTGATGGGGTCTTCCGTAGAGCGTTGATTCGGAAACATTTTAGTGAAACAAATGTAACATGTGTTGTGATGTATCATATGTACTGTATATTTGCAGATGTCCCATCAATTCGATCATTGCAACGCCTCTCACAGGTAAACCTAATAACGAGATAGTGGCATAAGCACATTTGAGAGTACTTGATGTGGGGGGAAAGCCCCTGAGAGCCCATTCATACCGGCAGATGCCAAGCGAGTTACTCATCATCATGCAGCATGCATGCATAAAACATAGGCTGGTTGCCAAAAGAGGGTAGAGACCTATGTGCACACCAACGAAAGATGCTCATAAGCACCATACCATGCTGTTTCAGATGTTGATATAAATTCGGATGCATTTTGCAAAGAAATTCCACTGAACATGTGACAAAATTGGAGCTGCTGATGATGCTGAGATCTATGAGGATGCCCGCAGATACCAGAAGGCTATAGATGTTTCTATTTGTAGGATTATCGATTCATATCCAAAGTTCCATGAAAAGTCCTATTGTTCCACCAGGATGTATCAGCGTTGCTCACTGCCCTTGTGGATTCAATTTTGGATTTGCCTAGCGAATTAGCTGGGCCCAAGTTGGTGCGGTGCCCCAAGGCTTCAGCATGCTTCAGCTAAGGTGATTGGGTGGTTCCATGTAGTTGACTCGCCTTTGCGAACTGCTTGTTGGGTATCCGAATTTCTGAATGTTTGGCAACAGAAACTAAATCATATGTTTTCTCCCCAGAAAAGGATCCTTGTCGCATCCGATGAATGAATTCCCACTGTCCAAGTGACTTGCTACAGTTTTTTAAAAACGTCAATTTGGTATCCTTAGTCGTCCTAGTAGGGAAACATTCTCGTGGCAGAGCTAGGAATTGGATGACAGGGATTCTTCTGAAGCTCCAAACCTTGATGCCCTAAAGGTTTGCTGCTGTCCCACACGAACGCGACGAAAAATGAAGATCATGAGGTGTCCCGTCCCTGCGCTGCCTCAAAGCTCTAAGTTCACAGCGTGGTCTCATAAGCCATCAGCTCTGGGTAGGAAAGACCTATATATAGACAGATAAATGATAGTTTCATTTTGATTTTAAGAAATTTTAATATTTATGCATCCGCAGTTGCATACAGATTGCATACTTTCAGATTATAAATCGTATTGATTTTCATTGTTTTCTCTACGTAGTTCTCAACATGTTTGACACCTCTTCATGATTCTTTGTTGTTTTGCCAAGAGTCTTACCATCCACCATACCAACGAAGCTGGTTCACATGGCAGGACCTCGGTGGCTGGTCAGCGGTTGTCACGTGGCACGACGCATGAGGCACTCAAGAGCGGAGTCAGATTTTGGTGAAGTTAAGAGATACGAGAGCTCATATGATCATTTTTGGTGATTTTTGGAAAATGCAGGCTTTCATTATGATTAATAAGCTTTACGGGTATAAAATTGGAACTAGTATTCGTTTTAGATAAACAAATTGGGTCGTGGAGATCATGCCGGACAGATCCTTTGTGCTCCACTGCAGGACTTTGTGGATACACAATTCCCATCAGTCATGGTGTCATTGAGCCAAGGGTGAGTGATGAGGGATTCTGTGGGAAGTTGCTGGTAGCCAGATTTTGAGATTCATATTATTTTAGGGCAAGACTTGTTGCGATGATGTTGGCCCGGGTATCAGTTCGGTACTTGGTTTATATCTTATGTTTGTCATATGCGGTCATATGTGTTTAATTAGTTTTTATAATTTCATGTGCTGGTACTGTACATGCCACTTTTTTTAATGCCACAACAAGATGGCCAGTTCTGTATCTATGAATCCATCCGATGGTTTTCCACCCAGGTCAGCTGCATTACTTGACACCCAGGGTTTCAAGCCCGGTGAGACTTTGATGATAGGAAGGCGCAATCGATCTGTTGATAGTTTCAGCAGGAAATGGTTGAAAACTGAAGGATGGAAAAATCAGATGTTGTTTCCTTCAGATTGCGTTTCTCTTATTCAAAAAAAAACATGGTTGTCACAGCAGATCTCTAAAGTCATGCGGCAGCAAGCTGCCCAAACTTGCTTCAGGAGTTTTGAAAAAACAGCCAGGTCGAGTGGGTGAGGATGGGGCAGGATGGGTCGGAAAACGCTGCCAAGTTGAAAGACCATGTCCTTTTGTATTTGATGAACTGTACCCTACCCGGAACTGACATGGCGCCTGAAAAAGCAACTTGAAGATGATTTTCCTTTTCCACAGGTTGGTTGGATATGTCATTTCCAAAGGTTTGATATGTCAGTTCCCAGTTCCCTAATTTGATTTGCTGCATTTGCTTGCTTTTCAAATTCGGATGTTGTTGATTGGTGCCATTTGAGGCTTGATGCTTGATCTTTTGTAATAACCCCTCAAGACGGGGTCCTGGAAGTCACTTAAAGGGTTTCCTTGCTGTTTTGGGCCGTTTCCTTGGCAGGTTTGCGTACAGAGCTGGCATGCAAAGCCTTTTGATTTTAGTATCTTGGTTTGATTCAGCTTACCATAAATTGTGAATAGTCTTCGCTTGATTCTGAACAGATATGAATGGGCATGTTTATGAGTTTTTCATGCATTGTAGATAGTAGGGCGCATATATATGCATATATACGATATACGTATATGTTGTATGCACGTTTGTGGTGACTCATTTAGTAGCTCATATAGTAGCTCATATATGTTTCCTGAATGTTGGAGAGCTGAATGCGCTGACCTAACCCCTTTTCATACATCTTAACTCAGGACACTCTTATGGACCAACTTCAATTGACAAAGGTGCGAACACTTCAGTGGCCAACCAGGGGTGACAGGTGACAGATGTGTTTGTTGGTGCAGGAGACTCGCACGGAATGTCTACCAGACTATGTGGCACCCAGTCTTGGACACATCATGGGCTGACATGGCACCCTATAAGGTGCGAATGATATCCACCAAAAAGCCAAAACATGGAACTTGCTATTCTCAATCGGTGGTGGCCCCCATAATTTTCAAAAAAAAATGGATGAGATTCATCAGGACTGTTGTAGGGGTACGAACATAACGAATTGTGATGCGGCAAAACTGTTGGAGTTAGCAAATTTGCTTGTATCATG
This sequence comes from Breviolum minutum Mf 1.05b.01, assembly GCA_000507305.1. Classification (NCBI taxonomy): domain Eukaryota; class Dinophyceae; order Suessiales; family Symbiodiniaceae; genus Breviolum; species Breviolum minutum. The sequence goes on from DF239033.1 coordinate 123,842, forward strand.
TTGTGTTTGTGGTCCGTTATTTAGACACTGTTGCACAAGGGTACTATTTCAAACTACGGCCCCTAAGCAAGTCATGTTTTGGTCGCCAGCTGTCCCAAAAGGACTTTTCACTGGGAGCTTTTTGCTGGGACCACTGCTGTATCCAGCATGGTGTAGAATCAGGGCGAAACTCTTCAGCCCATTATGTGGTCGATGAACATGAGGCATTCCCCAATGAAGATGGACAGTTGATGTGTAGGTTCTTTCAAGTATTGGATCAGTTCTTTAGTTTTTAGCTTTTGTTTTTGGAAACTCTATCTATTTGCAACTTGCATAATTAATTTGAGTGATTGTAAGATGATCCAAGTTCGATTTACACATGGAAGTAATAGATACGTGTTACTTTCGATTTCTAATGCTCAATAATATAAGTAATGGCAATATCATTGAATTTCCAGAAAGCTTCATTGATTCGTCGCCATTTGTGGCCTGAATTTCTTGGCGTCCCTTTTTTAAATCGCATCACACTTGGTGGAGATGCCAACCTGGGCTGGGCGACCAGCACCCCACCGGTTGGAGTGGAGCGGCAACGCAACAGTCTGTAGATTATGATGAACATATGTTGTCCTTGATTGACATTGACTACAGGAAGTATATTTGTATATATTCTTTATACATGATATGGATATGGATTGCTGTAAATTATATGTAATGAGGTTGCATCATTTCGAAAACTACCGCATAATATGTCACAAAGGTCACATGCAATGTAACATCAATGAATGACATTGACCGAAGAAGAAAGTGCAATATGTTGAAAACTGCCAGTGCGGTGCAACATGATCAAACACACATACATACATATATATGCATATATAAATATATTTTTATTCATGAATATATAAAATAAATGCAGATTGAACATAAATTGTATACTTACCGTAACGTAGCATACCATAAACCCACTCAACAATTACCATTTTGTTACCTTTATCCGAGTGGTGGCTGGCAGCCTTGGATAATGAATCTTCCAATGAGCAACGTCCAAATGGATGGACCTACACGAAGTGTGGCTCATCCAAACCAGCGGTCCATGAGACTTGGCCAGATGTCTGGCTTTCATTATATTCATTCGATTGCACCAATGATTTGCAGAAGGTCAGTGTGTCTACCTTGTTATATCCGTGATATCTTTTATCTTATAGATTCATAGTACACTTGCCTTGGACCCCAACTTGTTGCATCTTGTTCCTGCTTCAAAGGCCGCTAAAAGCGTCCGAAGCACAGAGGCCACAAACAGTGGCAAATTGCTTTTTTTTTGGTGTCGGCCTTCGCCAATCACAAGCGTTATGCAGGCCAATGCCATAGAACCTGAGCTGCCTGAAGCGATGCGTGTTTGTTGGAATGGATGTATTTAGAATATTCTCAAAGATACTCAAAGGCATCTAAGGACCTACAAGTTCTCTTTGGTTGTATTGTGATAGTGTTTTGTTTTCTGAGATCATTAGGTGAGGGGTGTTGCTTCATTGTGTGCGTGCTACAGTACTAAGGCACTAGTGTCATCTACACTCGGCAGAGCCAAGAAAAGGTGCGCCTAGGTATTCAGATTTTTTTCAGCTGCTTCATGAACTCGCTTCAGCCTTGCTACATGTCAGTTTTCATACCAAAGAACGCCGGTCGTGGGACCAAACGATCCATCAAATGCATTCCTGAATCATTTATGTAAATGCTCGCAGTTTCAAATTTTCAAGAAGTTCATTGATGATTGAAAATAAAGGAGTACACTCCACAGCCCCATGGTAGCCATTTTAACAATGCAAAGCCTTTCGTTGCTGCAAGCCTTGCAACTTCTAGGCGACCTTACATGTTCACTAGGTCACCGTGATAGCCGTTTCAATCATGTACATATATGATGTATATGAAATGTATTTTAATGTATTTTTACATAGAAGGGTCACACGGAAATCAAGCTCTTCTGACAAAGCACTTTGTTTCCAATCTTTTCTCATGACTGACCCAGCGTTGCTGTCGCAGACGAAAGATGTGGCTGAGAGGCAGGGAATGAGCAAACTAATTCCAGCTTGTACTTAAGATTCGCTAGGCCTTACACAGTCAAAACTGGATAGCAATCTTCTTGTAACACCTGTTCTTGGAAGTTGGACTTGGTGAGCATCTTGAATGCCCTTGTCCTCACTCTGCAGGAAGCCTGACACGGAGCCGGCCATCCCAAGACCGAAGGAGATCAAGTAAGTGGGTTTGGCGCGAACACACCCAGGCAGAAAATGATATTTTATACATATATATATATAATTGACAAAGCCTGTCCCTTTCCTTCATTGATGGGATTGTGATCGTATTTGCAATATGTAGTTTATGTAGTATATATTTTATCATATATACAGTATTTGTATAAATATGTCGTATATGTGTAAATACGTGCAACATATTGCCACATGTATATGCAATGTCCCATGACTACAGTGCATATAGAACATCCCTCACAAAACCGATGAGGAGCCCGAAGAGATGACCACCGAGGAGCGCTCGGAGTTTGCGGAGAAATGCAAAAACATCGGCAATCGCGGTTTCCAGGCGCAGGACTTGGTAGGATTTTTCCTTGGACTTGGTGAAGGTCTAGTGACTGGTGTGGACAAGGTATAGAAGAAAAAGAGATGTGATGGATTTGGAGAAATCAATGCTCAAGCAGGTGATTTTTTTTTAGGGGCTCCCAACAGTGAGTGTTTTTTTTTGTCTCTTTACTAAATTTGATATGTTTTTTTTCTAAAAATCATTTTTTGTGTTTTCCCTGAAGCGCTTGAATTAGCATATCCACTGATGGTGTCCATCCCGCAAGGCCGGTGACTGGGATTATGCAGGGTTGGCCTACCAGGAGGGCATCAGATATCTTGAATCTCAGCTGACCGATGACCGCTCAACATCACAAGCAGTTAGGAAATTGTCAGCTGATGAGATCGAATATGATCCAATAAAACTAGAGGCTTTTAAGATTTAAATCTGACAGAACTGAATTTAAGTCTTGCCATACTGGCTTGCAATAGCTTATACGAAGGTGTTCAGTCTTCAAGGTTCAAGGTGCTAACATGGACTTGCGGGTATGACTTGTCTTTGGAACACCAAGGAATTTGTCCCTCATGATCCACAGATGCAGCCGTTGCCTAGTGACCATGGGGGTCAGCACCACTTAGAGAAAGACATGGCCTTGGCAGTCACTATCTTCAGCAATTTGGCCGCAACGCTCCTGCACCTTGGCTGACGTAGTCCGTTGGCCACTTTCAAGATGTGAAGATTGCACGCGTGCGGCCGCTATTTATTCTTGTTTTTTTTGGTGCAGGCCGGCAGGCTTGTTTATGTTGTACAACCTCACGGTTTAGTATTTATGTACTGTAATACTGTACACGCAGGTGATTTGAAGAAGCCCTGTAACTTCTTTCAGTACCAAGAGCCAGCTGTGAAGTTCTTAGGAAGATGGATGAGCCCATGGATGCTTTGGAGTATGCAGAGAAAGCCCTTCGCTTTGATCCAAAACACGTCACTCGGAGCAAAGCTTCAAATGTGGGCATCCATTGCATTTCATAGCTTTGTGTGGAAATATCAAGCGAGGACAAACCTTCATAGTTGTGAAGTTGTGACATGTGTGATAACGACAAAATGCAAGCTATATATGTTGGGAAGACAGGACATTGGTGGTTGATTGTGTGTTGTAGTCAGATCAGGATGCGTAGCAGATAATCATATGCCATCCTGCGTAGTTACACATGCATGCACGCTCCATGTTTATCCGAAAGACAAATTATCCAACAACTTGAAGACTCAGTTTTTTGTGAGTTCTCCTTCCAGCAGGTGAAATCACTATTTCGTCGAGGGCAAGCTCATCTAGCCCTCGGCAATTTCGCGGCTGTAACTGAGACGCTCGGTTGTTGCGGAGTTGTCACCAGACACCAGACTTCTTGAAAAATTCTGGGATATCCTGCCACTGTGGTAGCACAGCTAAGTATCAACATGGTAATACTATATAATACTACAGTCTACTATGAATATTGCTAGCATTGATGATGATGTTAGTGTTGTCATTTTGATGCTGTTGCATGGCAACTTCTTGTGCAAGACACAGCTAGGTGTATACGAATCATTATGGAAAAATGGAGATGCCACTGCCACTTGCCATGGTTCTGCTGGTGGGCTGAGGACGGCCAAGGAATTGGAGTTCTACCAAGAGCAGGAAGCAGCGACGCTAAACGCATGAACTTGATCATGAATTCTGTACTCTTGTAGATGTAGTAAGCAGGGGCAATAAACCGGCGCAGTATACCATGAAGGACATAGATGTCCCGGTAAATAATACATGAACCATATTATATGTCCTGCATTTATATACATTGATAAGAAAGCCATTCGTGTGCGCAATGGCTTCATCATCGATTTGGGTGCGTGGCTTGTCCTTTCTCGTTTTCTTTTTGTTGTGGTCATTTTAGTGATTTTTGGTGTAGCTGAGGAATCTCAGAAAGCTGGCAGAGCGCGGCTCTGCAGAAGCAAAGAGAAAGGAGTTGCTTGGCACCAAGGTGCAGGGCGGTCAAGACGCAAACAATTCGATCTGCAAAGACAAAGATATGAAGGGCTGAAAATCAACATGAACAATGAAGGCATCAAAAATGGAGCGCAGCCGCTCCATTTGGTGCGTTTGGTCAGAAAATGTCCTAACATCCCTGCTCCATGCAGCAACCCTTATTACTTATACTTATTACCTACTTGTAAGCCAAAAGTTTGCTATTTTGAGTTGCTAGCTTGTAGTCTCCCTATGAAAGGGTTTCTTAGTTTGGGGGCCCTAGAAATTCCAAACCACCAACAGGTGATATCACCTTTGTCGGTTTAACGACGGTTTGCTCAGGAAGGCGCTGTTTGCCAAGATGATGAGCTCATAAGAAGCAGAACCTGTGCGGTTGTGCGAGCAGAGACTCTAGCAATGGCATTTGGATACTTGCCAATTGAAAATGCAACAGCAACTTCAATCGATTAAAGGCGGTGATTTGTTTCCTGGTTGTCTTTGCAATTATTTCATGTTTGTACCAACAATGAATAACAACGATTTACTGACTGTAAAGAAGAGGACAAATGATTTCAAAAAGACACCTGCATCTACACAGATACATTGAGTCCATTTATTTTGCCTATTGTTTTGGCTCCAGCTTGAATTCTGGGAGCGCCGTTCAATTTGTTCGTTTGCTGCTTGGGCATTGTTCGGCTTCCAGGTTCACGCCGGGTGCTTCAGATTCAGTCTTAATGCCTTCGTGACGTAGATGCAGCTGGAAGATGGTAGAAACTGCTTTGGCCGGCACTAATGGTAGAATCAAGCCTTTCGCATGTGCGTGTGTGTGAGCTCTATTTGGCTACGGATTATCATCATGACATCATGTGAAGAGTGATTGCTGTGATTTGCTGTGCATATATACGCTTAGTAAATCTTAGTAAGATGTTTTCCGATCAGTTTTTGCATGTTAGTAGCACGACAGCACATTGTTCTACACCGTCAGCTTCAAAGTTTTTTTCGTCATTTGTCCCACCTCCCCAACTGTTGAAGATATCAGCCTGCCTACTCTTGACTCCTTTGACTTCGGTTTCTACTGTCTCCTCGTATCCATTCGTGCCATGGTGTCCGCGGATCTCACCCTCTACACAGTCTTGGGCGTCAGCCGTCATGCCACCGATGCACAAATCCGTGCAGCTTATCGCCTGCGGGCTTTGGCCACACATCCAGACAAGGGTGGCAACGAAGAAGAGTTTCTGAAGGCCAGTTGGTTTTCTTGAAGTTCCTTGTAGATCTTGTAGCAGATGAACTATCTCAGGTCTGGTAGAGTCAGAGGTTTGTGGACTTTGGTCAGGTAGAGGTTTTCCACTGTTTTGCCATGCTGTCAGGTCGTGGAAGCCTTTGAGATTCTATCAGATCTCAGGAAACGACACAAGCTGCCCGGCCGCGATAGAATGGTTGATTGTGGGCTGCTGTTGATTCAGAAGGTGGTTCTGATGCAAGTCATCGTCATGTGTGACAGCCCCAGCAGGAATTCAACAACTGTCCTGCTATAAAGACGAGATGTTGCCCAATGCTGTCAACGTGCTTCCCCAGGGGGATGGTCTTTTGTTGCACCAGACATAGCCTTCTTTGCTTCTTAGTCTTTCTCTTCGTTTTGAGTTCACTAGTCCGCCTCCTTGGTAAAATCACATAATCATGCACATTATTCTGATACTCATTGAGACAGTTGTTCTGGTTTCCAGCGGATACAGTAGTTGTTTCGCCTTGTTTGTTTTACGGATTTGGTTGGTCTCAGAGACAATCTGATCAGGGAATCTTTGATGATGATTTTGCGATTTGTTCCTTCGTCCTCCCGTTACCTTGCTAATGGGGTATGTTCTGGCAGTAAGAAGATGTTCCGAGTCCGTTGTGTATCTCTCACAGAGGTGTGTCAGCTGATGTTTGCCGAACACCATGTTTCTGTTAGATCTAGTGGTTGTGGCAATAATTCGAGTTTCGTTATATGATGGCAATGCCCATGCTCCTGAGCTGGCGGTCGGTTCGGCCTGTGCTAAGGTACGATGAAGATTTGCACAGAACTGGGAGTCAAGATGGACGGCACCAGCACCAGGATGCCTTTTTGATACGGATCACTGATATCTCTTTGGAAATGGAGAGTGTGGAGCTGTCATTGCTTAGTGGTATGAGTGTGTCTTAAAAAGGATCGGAGGCTGTGAACTCTGGCAAGGTTTCCTATCAAAAAACAAATTTTGTTTCTTCTTCGAGATTTGTGTTAAAAAGATCTGAAAGCCATCCATAAGTGAATCCATGAGGTCCATAAGAATTACTTTTGAGACCTTGCCTACCATTCTCCACGGTTGAACATAAATCAATTGCCATCAGGACACGTCTTCGGCCGCTGCGGTAAAGGCGGATACCTTTGGCCTTCCGGACTTGGGCAAGACTGATCCCAATCAGCAGCCGGTGGAGGGCTGGAGCGCTACGGAAGAGACGCAACGTGCCAAAGTTTTGTGGTTGGAATTGTTGGAGAAGCCCATCTCCCAGCGGAAGGTAGGGCATGGGAGTGGATGTTGGGAGGAATTGAAGATGGATATAGATGGATATGATATTTTGAGTTTTGACATGCATCTCATGTTTCAAGGTCTGTTGCTTGTTGTCTCTTTTCACATTTGCTGTAATGTTGTAACCGTGTTTTCTGCCACTCGCTGCTCTTGCCCCCTGGATGAGTCCGAAGCATGATCAGAAGAGACAAGAGAGTAATCATCGAGGGAGACCATTAGATTGAAAGGAGAATACACGCATTAATGGACTTCTAGAATCAAGAGTCCAATCAATCAAATATGGGTATTGCCCGATGGTATTTCCGCCCTTCTGCTAGACCTTCACTATATACTTTAGCCACACCATACTCCAGATCTCTACTGTATCAGATGGGGGAAAAAAACCTTAAGAAAATCGCATGCCCAGTGGCCATCACCACTCCAATGTGCAAGCGGCAAGCGCAAGGAGCATTTGCAGACTCTCAGCTGCCGTACTGCGGAGGTTTTGTTGACCTTCGCTCGAGCGCAATTTCGTGGAGCTCCTGTGGTAGCAGGGCCTGGAGCTCCACAGGACGGTCTTGATATATCCTGATATGAGATGATATATGATGCATCAAACAAGGTGGGAGGTTGAGAACCGTTCAACTAGTATTTATTACTTCATTCATATCATAGTGATTATGATAGATTGACATTGATTAGTGATGCATTATTTGCAAGTATGCAGCTTTGCATCAATTTGGCGTCTATGAAGGGTCTCTATATCGCAGTACCTTCTTCACGCAGCATGAGAGTATTCAGCCATGACATGCAGAGGATTGCGGAAATGCCCTGCTCGCTTCGGGTCCCGAGGTGCTGAGGGGGGGGAAAGTTGGACCGATTGATACCTTTATCCAAGCAAACCACCTGATTCTGTGGTTTCCATGTTTTTTGGAGTCTTCAAGAGTTTAACAAGTAGCTGCAATTACCTTGTCTGGGATGGTTTTGATAAGTTTTGGTGAAATGTGACATGCGAAAGCCCATCAAACTCAATAGTATAACTCAAAGTGTATCAGATCTAAAATTGAGCCTATCTATTTCAAATATTTTCAGATTTGAAATTCCGCTAAACTATATACCCAACCAAATGACTCCTGGGTTTTTGGGGGTTGATCGTGTCAGGCCCCTGATTCCAAACGTGCCAAGTTGGATGGGCCGCGAGGGTCAAAGCCTTGAATCATTGGGTCTGTAGTCATTGCGTGGAGTGACGGATGTGTGATGTATGAGTCCTATGATATCGTGATGTACATCAGCATATTACTTGAACTTGTATGAATGAAGATTATTATGCGCTGCTACTGTTTAGAGTGATATCATGTTTGAGAGGGTTTGAAAAGGCAAGACATGAAACACTTTGAGTCCTCACAACTGGCTGAGGTGCTTTGCCCGTGGCTCCCGGGCCCATGTTTGTCTCCATCGGCTAAAGGTGTGCACAGGTGCCTCCGAGGATTTATCGGAAGCCATCAATTGGCACATCCTCTTGGTGAGAGTGAAGCAACTGTTGCTTGGTTGCAGGCTTTGGGACGCTGGAAAAGGTGGGACAATGTAGAAAAACGGGACTGTTTTTGTCACAAATTTGGTGAGAATCATGCGATCTGATGGGCATTCCAGCCCACGATGATCATTTTCAGATTTGACTCCCTTGCCCCGTTGTCGCCCAAATTGGTTCCAACCGCAGTTTTGATGAGCGGATCGTTGGCAATACCTTCCCTGCAGCAGTGCGGCACAGTGTGCAGACTGCTATGTCAGAGGCCAGTGGTCATCGGACCTTTGCAAAGCCCACACCATCCATGTGTAACACTGTTTACCGGCAATTGAATCATTCTAGAATCCTAGAATCATACTATGGGTCAATGAAAAATTTGTGAACAATGCTGCATGTGGATGGTTTGGGAAACATGGTAAATTTTCCGATTTGTTTTATTAGTTTGGGAGATCTTGACCTCACGCTGACCTACCTCTCAACCATGAGGCTTTAAGAATAGGCCTCATAATAATCCTTAATTAAGGAACTATTGCCCCAGGGTCTTCGTCTCACAAAGAGCCATTTCCACGCGCAGTGCCGCACTCACGCCACTGCACTTTGCCTAAACACCCAAGGTCAAAGTGATCCGCGGCTGCGTTTCGTGACCGAATGCACCGTAGATTCAGAGGTGTTGTACTTTGACTGCAGCTTCAATTTTGCATGCTTCTTGATGTCCGAATGTAGGAAATAGACATCCAAATGTATATTGCATGCCTTTTAAAATCTTATGGTTTCCTTAGGATGATGGTGGCCGACTGCAACACTTGCAGATTGTATGTCAAGCAGCATTGATTCACCAGTGTGTATGTCAACCATCAAACAAACCAACATTCAACAGTATGTTGAGAATTTCTGCCCATCTCGATGAGGTTTACACCTGTGAGCTGGGACTTGGAGGTAGCTTTGCGCCAAAACCAGGAGCTGCTGAGCAATACAAAGTGGCATGTTTTGGTTGTCCTTTTTTCCAGGATGCCCCCCAACATACCCCAGACCTTAAATCAAGAGTTTGGGGGGGTTGGGGAGGGCTGGGGTATATTCCGGAGGTATATTGGCGCCTTCTTACAGAGTACCTCTTGATGTCTCATACTGTAATGGTTTGCCATTCACCAACCGTGGTGCTTGAAGTTGCCCAAGGTTAACGGCATTGCTGGATCAGGGTGCTCCTCGGGCAAAGCTGGTGGAGACGATTGGACATATGGTGGCAGCTTCCCAGGCATCATGGCATCAAAGATCTGGGCAGAAACCATGGCCAGTACACAAAGTGACTGATTGGATTTGGATTGTTTCATTTGATGTGCAGTGGATCCGTGGATAGTATTGTAATATTTACGTGTACGATATCATTCTTGGATCTGTGTATGTATAATATGTGTGTGTGCTTGAACACCCAGCATTTGTTTGTTGTGTCAATTGTTTCACTCGTCCTATTTTCTGTTCTGTTACCTTTTCCTTGACCACCATGGCGAATACACCGTGGGCCAAAGGCAGCTGAAGTTGAGCAACGAGCGTTGATTGAAGAGCTGGACATTGGGTTGGACAGTGGTGTTTTTGTTGAGTATTTTTGCAATCGAGAAGTTCGGCTGGAGCCATCAGTTTACTTGTTCACCAGTTTATCCGTGACTTAGCATTAGAATTCATGGTTGAGATCATTCAACATTACTACCCTTTGAGCTAAGTACGTCACAGTATACTTCCATGTCGCACCGTAGTGACTAGTATATCATTCTAACATTACAGGCATTTTTTATTACTTCCAGCATTGCCGACGTACAGCCACTGTCGGAGCAACATGGAGACACTATAGACACTAGACCATTATTGGTGATGAGATAATATGAGGTTGCTCATATTTTTCCATTGTTTCCAGTTGTTTGAACCAACAAATCTAGAGATTGAAGGTGTTCCATTCGCAGCAGGAACATCACATTTTCACCTTCCGAAAGCTCCTGCGTTGGCGCGGTGGTACTCGTCCTGCAGGGGTCAATGCCAGCCTGAGCCCTTAAGCTGCATCATTAGGGGTAAAGGTTGCACGCAATATTGCGTGATCTTTCAAGAAACCATCTCTGGCAGAAAGCTCAATAGGCTCACATATCTATGGGATGCTAATATGAATGTTTTTTTAATGGTGCAGGGATGTCCGGTACGTATAGCACATGACTGGTACCGCTGCTGCTGCTGCTGATGATGATGGTGCTGCTGCTGCTGCTGCTGCTGCTGCTGATGATGATGATGATGATGATGATGATGATGACGACACAATGATGACACAATGATGACACGATGATGATGATGATGATGATGATGATGATGATGATGATGATGATGATGATGGTTGATGGTTGGCGGTTGGTGGTTGGTGTTGATGATGATGATGATGATGATGATGATGATGATGATGACGATGATGATGATGATGATGATGATGATGATACAGATGCATGTAGCTTATGGATCATGAATTTCGCACCAGCACACAAGGTTGAACCATTGTTGGACAGATCACACATCGGTTCAAGTCAGCATGAAAGAAGTCGTTTGATTTGGACTTGTGTATGTTATAAATGCACTTACAGGAATTTCCCCGGCTTTGTATGTCAATGTCACCCTTTCTTCAGGTTCAGAATGTGAATCTATGAGGAAACCCCTGCCCTTTTCAAACCGCAGGTCAAGTGGTTGGACCCAGCTTTTGGGGTGACAAAGGCCACTTTTGGGCGTCAGAACGGAGGGGCGCCAAACCTAGTTTCCAAGGATGCAAAAGGTTGATGTTTGATGATGATTGATGATATTTGCAAATGGCTGGGGGGTAGGTGTCAAATTGATCTTTTCCGCGGAACTTGCATCATGACCTGCCTAGGATGGTGATACATGACACGTTCAAAAGCTTAAGTGATTTCCAATGGGACTTCGTGTCACAACTGGAATACAATTATTATTGTTGGAATGATGAGATGATCACTGTCACAAATACAGCTGACCACAGTAATATACCTAGTGACCTAGGTATAGAGACTATTTACCAACTATCAACAGTGTGGAACCACCTGGTGGTCGGAATGGCCTCCCCCCCAAAGCCCCTGGAGGTGCTCCCCCGAGCACGGTGTCTGCCATGTGCTATGCAGAGCTTTGGCATCAAAAGGCGCGTTTTTTTTTTTGCCAGAAAGGGGCCCTTTCCAATGAAGAAGTCTAAGAGTCTAAGTGGCAGGTGAAGAAATCTTAGAGATGTGCAGTGATGTAGGTTATTGTCATGTTCTTATTGAACATGTGCATTATTGATGTTGGTGAATGGAACCGGTTGCAACCATGTTGCACAGATCTGAAGTGGGGAATGGTCTGATTGTCCGGACCTCTAAGCCAGGCTGCAGGCTTAGAGCCTTTGTGTCGCGGTCCACGTCGCCGGCGGCAGGATGAGGACCGGGAGCAGTTTAGCAGTTTAGCATTGCAATGGTCTTCCTGAAAAAACACTTGATGCGTTGTGTAAGTTGTATGGGTCAGAGGATGATATGTCAGCAAGGTAGACAGGAATAGGATTTGCGAGCTTCATTTACGCTGAGTCGTTTGGAAATAGTGAAGGATAGTGAAGTGATTTTTGATGGGATTTCTGTTCCCCCTGCAAAACCGAGACTTGGTTGTGTAGGCCCTCAAAGACCTGGATGCTTTGCAGGCCGTCAAAGCATTTTTTCCACGCTTCATATATGACTGCCATGGCTTCATGTATGTTCATATTGGGGCCATGCTGGCACCACAGGTGGCGCAATCCAAGGGCGGTGATGCCGCAGCAAGGGCAGAGGCCAAACGGTCTCCTGGCGTGTGATGTATACAGACTCGCATTCGGATGTTTCACTAGGTCTTTATTCTGAGATCAGCATTTATCAAGAGATTGAGATCACAACGTCTGCAAAAAGTGACACTGCCTTTCAAAATCCATCGAAATCTCATGATTGCCATGGGCCCAAGGGCAACGTAACAAACCAAGGCTATACGAAGAATCTCTGAGAGCTTTGCAACTCTGAGATGTGAAGATGGTGAAGGGTGAACTCCCCACGCGCCGTTTCGGCTGAGGGACTCTGCATCCCCGCCGCGGTGAAGTTGTTGACAGCTGGAGGATGAGATGACATGAAAAGAAATGAGACGATGGCCACACCCTCCCAGGCCTTCGGCCATGTCGGGCCCGAAGGTGTGAAAGCTGGACGACCTGCGCAGCATTTTCACAACAAGTTAAGCGGAGATGGCCAATGAAACGACAAAATGATGCTGTTTTCTTGCGCTTGCCACACGTTTTGCTTCTGAGTATTTGTTGATGCCTACCTGCAAGCGTATCATGATGTATCATGTCACGTCTATAAAGATCTCACTCCCATACCGGGTGCACACAGCCCGCAAAACTGTGACCTTATCCAGGCCTGCGCGACCCTAGGACGAACTTGCCAAGCACTCGCCACAATGTTTACACTGTAAGGGGATGAATTTTGCTTCAAACATCCTAGGTTTGATGTTCTGTTTTCAGATCATTGTCATTGAATGTCATTGTTGCCGTACAATGGCACTGGGCTTTGAACTGGGACGGAATGTGTAGTGGGTGCTTTGTGAACTGTTAGCCAATATTTTTGACGATGGATGATGCCGACGAACTTTCCAACTCACGCTGAGGGTAGGCCGGTGACGTAGGATGCAGGTTCTCAGCAATGTTATGGGAAGTTTTCAGTGTCACAGTTCATTGATGTTGTTTTTCTTTTTGCCTGCTTGTATCAAAACCACTCCCAAACCGATAAATAATCTAAGACTCTCCAAACTTTAACAAATCTTTGCCTGCACAACCATGAGTAACATGAGTAACAAGATGGGATGGTGGGCCCTATCAGAACGCAAGCATACGGCATCACCAACCTGATAGAGTCTCATCATGTGGCCTGGCCATGGCTTTGACGTCTCGTTGGGTCAAAGTACCGCATGTGCGACTGACAGCTGCGGTTACACCATCCACAACGACCGGCCTGGTCCCAGTCTCAGAGCAGCTGCCCTCGAAGAGTCGACGCCCAGATGCCGTGGCCCTGCGACCAGCCGAGCCATTCGCAAAGCTACCGCCAGTACCGGTCAGTGAGACTTGGTAAGTATAGTTGTGGCAGCATTTTAGCATGTTTGCGTTGTGAATATGGTGGAGCTGGACTGGGTGTTCTGTCTTTGTATGATTCTTTGGGACACTCGGGATGAGGTGTTGAAGGTTGGGTGAAATCTCATTTCATACCTTTGACCTGACCAGATACATTATTAAGCCTATATAGATGGATGCTCAGGGTTTCGTTCCAGGATCCCTCTATGGCACCCCTTCACCTTCAGGAGACCTTGGTGGAAAGTCGTCGCAAATTGTGGCATTTGTTGGGCCGAGCGCAGGCACAGAAACAATTTCAACCAGAGGGCGCGGAGGACTGAAGTCGCAGAAGTATCAGAAGTCCAGGAAGTTGCATGTTGATGCATGTTGTATTTATGTACTGTATCTATGTACTGTAGTTGCATGGTGATTTCATGACCTCACAAAGCTTGCTGATGTCGACCGGAGGATGGTGAAGATCGCATCTTTGGGTCAAAGGAGCTTGGTAAAACCCTGGTGTTAGCAGCAGATTTAGGCGCTGAAAAACAACTGCAACAAGATGCCTGGAAGAATACCTTAGAGACTCGGAAGGATGTTGGCAGATGATCTTCAACAAATTGAATTCATCTCACTTGAAATGAATACTGCTAATTCTTGAAAGCTTGTATTACTTTTATTTACTTTTACAGCAGTGGCTCCCAGGATGAGATGTTTTATTTGGCCAAAGTGGGGGAATTAGACAACGTGGCGCTCTTCATGGCTGCACAAAGTTTGTATCGCTTGCGCCACACAGAATTTTCTGCTTCATGTCATCCTGGCTCTCTTCGGCTTTTTGCACTGGTGCCTTGCCTCTTCATGAGTCACTTTAGACAGTAGCAATGCAACAACTGACAGATGTTTTGCCACGTAGTGGTTGTTGCAATCTATGCTTAGTTTGCAGGTCAACTCGTACCTTGATTGCCAAGAGACTGGTTGTAAGAAAAATGACAGGTGGTCCTCAATGGATTTTTCACTTGCAATTTTTCCACATGCCAAAAAACAAAGCGGTCTACACCACTGCTGTGCACCCAACCGGCTCAACCTTCGAGCAGGTTTTAGACACTGCATTGCAGCGGACCAGCACGGCATCCATGCGCCATCTTGCCAATGTTGCTAGTTGGCTGGCTCGCTTCTCGTCGATCCCAATGAGACATCTCTTTGCAGTTTTTTTTCTGAGATTGACAGTATGATCTTTTGTAACAGCAGATTTTTGTTTTTTTGGTTCGGTGTTAGACACATTTACATCAGTTTGCATGCCTGTGTGTATACTTCGGGCAAGGAGGAGATGTTTTGAGATGATGACTTCTCACGTCATCGAACTGCTTGCATGCAGCATGGACATACTTTGGAGATCTTTGGAGGGAGATAATAGTTTTGGGCAATTCAATCGGAGGACAGAAATAGATGTTAACTTCCTGTCCTTCGTTACTGATCTTCTTGTATTTGAGTTTGAATTGAAATACCAAAAATAAGCTTAGCTGAATGAGTTTGTTTCCAATCTTACTTTCATCCATTGATCTATCTTGCTATCCATATCTATCCATGAAAGGCGGCATCTGAGGTTCGGTCCAGCTTGTTGAAGGACACCCTGCCTTGCGTCAGCAGATTGTTGTTTTGTCCATGCGAGCAGCTGAAGAACTGTTGGTTCGGCAGCACTCAGGATCTGTACCTTGGGTGGCAAAGAAAGGAGCAAAGAAAACACCTGGTAAAATGAAAGATAATCTATCATTATGACATTCAATATGATTTCTTAAATGAAACTTTGAAATTATTATATACATAATATGTCTGTGTCCATGTACAAGAGTTATACAAGCATGCTCGGGAATTCAGAATTTGGGATGTTGGAGTCATACAGTAGTATCAATGAGGCAGTTGTGGTTTGCCAAGTTCTTTTATTGCTTGTAAACGAAAAGATTCCCGCCTCTCCTCGTGGACCTGCTCTCAGTTCACCTAGGATACCAGTAGATAGGCGAGCTTGGTAGGTGAATTCTCCAGATATCAACTGCCTGCATATAACAGACACACGCACAAACACACATTGATGATGATTTCTATGATTTGATCATGTAAGTATGCATTGGGTTAGGTCAGTTATATATGCAGTATGAATATATCAGTACGTAGTTGGTGAGACTTGGCTTTTTTTTCGTACTCATGCAGATGATCCTGAGGCTGTGAGTGGTCGTGAGGTTGGAGCGATTTGCGACGCTGTTCGTGTGCTTGGCTTGCGAAACGAATTGTTCCTCACATACTTAAGGCGATTGCTGCGGAAAGACTGGGATGCTTGGGTTTGCTAGAACAAGGTTTGAGCCATGTTTCAGAGAGACCATTGCAATAGGATGCAATAGGCATCTATAGACATATGCTGCTATTTTTCATGTTTGTCATTGTTCGCTCAGTCATGTTCATCTCATAGTGTGATGTTGTCGTGTATGATCGTTTTGATCACTAAACCAGACACCAGACCTCCCAGAAGCCACTGCACAAAAAGGGAACCTGAATCACTGAGGACATGATTTGGACGCCCAAGGCGCTGATAGATGCTGCCTGGTGCCTGGTGCATTTTGAGCAGAAGGATGCAAGGGCATGGAAGGCGTTGGCCTATCGAATTGCCACTTGGACCTGTCTGGGGCATCAGGTGGATTCGCCTTAAGTGGACTTCGAATACAAATGAATAGCAACTGCAATAGCCATGATGGATAGTCACTATAGTCTCCGAGATGTAACTGCTATGAACTTAGTGTATTTCCTTTGTTTGAAACACTTTTGGGACAACTTCTGATAGCAGCACAGAAACAAATTGTAGATGCACCTCATATCACCTCACAGGTGTTGGCTCAAGTTGGATCTGGGTGCGTTTGCCAGCATGGCAACAGCCTTCACAGGGTCAGGGCGGCAGAAGTACTATGAATTTCTGAAATCGATGGAATCATCGACTGGGCTTGATACATTGGATGGGAATCCCAAGTTAGAGAAGTCAAAAGGCAATGAATATCGAGCATTGCTTCAGCACTGTGGCACCCCAATGGGTTTGATGGTAGCTGATGTGAAGCCCTTAATGCAAGCATTGGTGATCATTGCTGTGGATGAAAGTCAAGCTCTTCGCAAGTGGAATGGTGAAAATCCTCAGCTACAAATCAAAGTTGGCCATGCGATCTTGGAAGTTAATGGTGTGAATGACCCGAATGGAATGCGCATCGAGTTGTCCAAAGCTGAGACATTGGATTTGCTCCTTAAGGATCGTTTGACTCGGCCAGAGAGACGCCATTTTGAGGATTCCATGCAAAAGCTCCGCAAACAACAGTGAAAACCTGGCCGGGATATGCGAACTATGTTTACATCGTTTTCAAAACTAATATCGATATATAACAGAAGCCTGTGATGTAGCCAAAGTCTAGTCATGACGTCAAATATCGTCAGATCAAACCATGTTAAATCCGGGGAATTACAGAGCAATTTTGAGGTTGGTCAATCCCTCTAATTTGACAAGCTACTGATACTGTAAGAACTGCATTCATGTAACACATCGGCTTCACAGCGCAAAGCTTCACATAAGAGTGCATGTCAAAAGCCAAGCACCGCTATCGCTCTCATTTAGTGTGCAAGTTGCCAAGGTCTAGCAGAAAATTCGCAGACTTGGCACGCCAATAGGTGGTGGTTTGAAACTCTGAACCATTGGTTTTTTAACCCTACAATTTTAATCATATACCTGTGGAAAGGATCCAACCAACTTGAGTAAATTGTTTCAATTGATTTGAAACTACCACGTAGATGATCTAACTATTTTCCTTGGCAGTGAGGATTTTGATTTTTGACGCTTGCAATTGGTTTGAAACCAATTCTAGCAGCTCTTTGATTTTGCTGGCATCTTGCGTAAATGCCCTTTGGAGCATACAGTCATACAGTATACATTAATGCATGGTTCCATGTTCGCCAAATGGTGGATTAAGACCTGCCATGCATTCCCACGTGGCACAAATGTGCTGCTTCAGGAAAAAACGACCATTCCAGGAATAGACAAATCAGATCTATCATCCTACTGGATGCATACCGGATCCCAACAGATGTTTTAAGATGCTCTCAGAGGTGGATGGTTTTCAACCCAAGCACTTCCTGAGTTCAACAACCCATCGTCACGCTTGGCACCCAGGACAACGAGTTGCAGGTCCTGTCACCTGCAGCTCTGGCAGAGGTGGCGTTGGCTTTCGCTTCAGCACAGGTGCGAGCACTGGAGCAGGGCTTGGCACAACGATTGGTGGAGGTGGTGACCAACTTGAATGCCAAGGATCTTACAAGTGCCTGGCCTAAAACATCTCCAAACAAACAGCAGGATGAGATGTAATTTATGTCGTTCTGTATCTCGACTCGATGAATGCCTAACAATTTGATTTGACAATTTAGCCAATATGAGTGTATTTAATTTGGTATTGTATTTTTGCTATTTTGTACTTACTTGCCTTGCTATCGATGCATTGGTTCATGGAGGAAAACTCGGCAGCTACACCATGTCCACTTATGAAACTGTACGAAACCTGTGTAGCATATGAGAAGCCGGCAAAAGGGTTGATGCAGAATTCTTCATGTGAGCGTTCTTTTGTCTTGAAAGTGGTTCCAAAAACCATGGAAAACGATATAGTGAACTACCAAAAGGGATGCCTTGCAATATATTCTTGAAATAGAATTAGTTGATTTATAATGTTTGCGTGCGAACCTTGGAAGGCAAGGTGATTTTTCATTGTGCTGGCAGCCATTTAGATTATAGGCCGCTGTTTGGTTCCAAATGTTTCCTTCTTCCCTGGGCCTACGGCATGCCCAAAGCGCTACCCAAAGCGATACCGAAGCGATACCAGTATTGAAACGATATAGTCACGGAAGCACCCTGTCCCCAAAAGGCTTGCCTCAAGTCTTTGTATGTGCTGTGATGTCCACAGCAAGCCGTCCGCACATGGCCTACATTACACAAGAACCAACAAGATGAACCGGCAATCATGAAAAGAGACAATTGCAATATATTTCTGGCCTTTCTATTACCATATCATATGCACATGTCCGAAAGACTGTAAAGCGATATCGCAAACCATGAACAACGATACCTATGTCAATGTCCCTTAATGCGCCCTCGCACATATTGAGTTCTGCCTGCTGCTCATATTGTATTGTTGTTTGGCTGGATCTATGCTACCAAATCCGCATGAAGGGCGGATCTGGAAAAAATGCAACAGTGATGTTAATTACATGTTTCTGCTGCCAAGAGACGTGCCATTGCAGTGTCAATATGATCTGTCCTTTGAGGTTTGTGTTCAGCGGTGAATGCCGTGCCTAACTTTGGGGGTGAGCTTGAGCTCCAGTTGGCGGAGGCACACAGATCCATCAGTCGCTGGTGAATTGTGCCCATTTTTCACTAGCAACCCTAACGAGCCAAGCACAACCTGGTAGATCTTTTGCAGGTATCATTTTCAATCCACTAATGTTCCGATGTCCTTGGGGGTTGATTTCTTTCAGAATTTTTCCAGCTGCATCCGTGATCTCATCTTAGCAGGCAGTGGTGAAAGCCCTGCCTCGTCGTGCTGCTGACCTCAGCAGCAGCGGCCTGGGCAGCGTGTGTACCGCAGTGGCACGGTGGCAGAGTCCACCCGAAGCAGTGCAGCCATTGCTGTCAGCGTTGGCCAAGTCTGTTGGGATGTTGGAACCAAGGGAAGTGGATGCTCAGCTTTGTTTCAGAGGATATATGTTGGGCATAGCAGTTTTTTAAATTGTGGTGTAAAGGATAGAGGTGATATATGCAAAGAGTCTCGAGACTTGGGAGGGGAATTGAACAGATTGTTTGATATATAGACTATGGGCATTACAGAGAAACGTTGGGGTGCCCCAAAGTAAAGACGTAACGAGTCAAGTGGATGTGAATGGTTTAAGTTTGAATCAGTCTTTGTTCTCAGTATATATATAAATGATTATATATATATATATTATATACCTACTTGTTCGCTTTTGCATCATTTGGTGTTTTTCACATCGTGGCTGTCTAGAGTCTCAATAGAATTGGCCTACATCATGCCTCAGGAAGCAATGTTGAAAGCCTTGTCCAAGCTGGGAGGACATGAGGCGGGGGTTCCTTGAACCTGCTTGGAGCAATTAGATTGTACCAAAATATAACCATTTAGTTTCGGAGGATCATCCAGATGGCAGCCTAGAGCCACCATCTCCATAAATCCCATAAACCCCCTTCACAGGAACCAACCAGTTCTCACCATCGCAGCCATCCCTGGAGGTGCTACGCAGCTGCCCCGCCTTGTTGCAGGGTTTCCTGGCCAGTTGCCGTAGCCATGGCGGTGTTGGGAGTTGCGAACATCACCTTGACAGTTGCGTGGCGGTGTTGCATCACGTCGCCTTAGCGAGGCAATATGATGTGGAGCTTTGTCGCTTAGTAACCACTGCTTGGATGCGAAGAGAGACTTGGATGAGCTTGGGGATTTGGTGGATGTTATCATGTCAAATGTTTTATCATTTTCTTTTTGGATGCTGGAGGTGATGAACCATCAGGTTTTGTGGATTTGTTTGATGTTGTTTCTTCCGATCGTTTTGGATTTTTGGTGCTCATGCCGAGCAAGCAAAGCTTGGCACATTGGTTGGTAGGTGCTTATCTCATCTTCTCTCTATTGACTCAATTGTTCTGTTGCTGTCCCATATGCCTGTTTCCCTCGATCTATGCTTGGTCAGGATTTGGAGCGAAACAACTTCGTGACTGCGATGCGATTGGTGGCACTCTGTGGCCGCGCGGGTGTCACATCCAATCTGTCACTGCTACTGTCGACCATGCCGGAACCTTTGTTCCAGCAGGAGTCAGTTCCACAGGAGACCCGTGGTTGCAGGTTGTCGCAATACTGGTAGCTGTGCTGTCAGCTGTTATAATATCTTTTGTTGTGAGGTTTGCTGCCACTGTTGAACGGTAGTTGATTGAAATTCATGAACTTGGAATATCCAACAAAATCATCCAAATTTCCATCAAAAATTCATCAAAAGTGAGTGGCAAAAGCATCCAAATTTCCATCAAATTGCCATTCCAAATTTCGGAGTTGTCCATCAAAAGTGAGTCCAAATCGGCAGGACATCGCTGCCTCTGCCTTGGCCGCTGCCCTTAGCTCCTTGGCCATGGCACGCTTTCGGCCGCCACAGGGATGGCGATGGACAGCACAGAAGATGCTGTTGCAGGGTGCCTTGATTGTGATGGTGAGCATGGCATGAGATGGCTGAAGATGAGGGACATGAAATTCATGGAGTTTCCTATGAGTCATAATTGTTTTATGTGTACATATTTGATCACAGTCTCTTGGAGATGCGAACTGACAAGACCTTATTGAATTGATGGCGATGTTTCGATGATGATGTCTTTCATCGGCATACTCCAGTGAAGGATTTACACATTGATTTGATTTAGCTTGATTTCTGATTCACATCAATTTATTATGCTAATGGATGCAAATAGACTAATTTCTTGGATCTGCTCTCATAATCACACAGTCGTTGATGTTTCCTCAGCTTCAACTACCTGATTCTAACTGATTCTTATAAGGTCAATCAGCACCAGTGGCCTTCACTTTGCTTACATCCCTGTGGGCCTTTGATGATCTTCGTGCATGGGAAGACTTGCTTGCAATCTGTGAAGGTGCTAGGCTTTCGTTACTGGTAGGCTTTCAAGTTGATCGGATTATGATACCGATGAAGATGATGATGATGATGATGATGATGATGATGATGATGATGACGGTGTATGTTTCTCTAGGTGTTTCCTTGAAGTCGGGTTGGTATACGTACTGTAGGCTTTTGCCACTTGGGTGTTTGTATCATTTTGTATTTTTCAGAGTTCTGTCCCCCACCATGAACTGCTGATATTCTTCCAGCAGTTCTGTAAGGATCATTCAGCTGAGTAACGGATCAATGACCAATCTGACTACAAAAAGGAGGTTTATATTAAGGAAACGTCTTGTGTTTGGTCAGGCCAATCTTTTGAAGATGTCTCGGAACTCTCCGCTGCGGCCAAGCTGGTGTTGTGCATCGGTATGTCTTGGCGAATCCCAAGTGAACGGCTGCGGACGATAGAAAGATGGCAGACGTGGCAAACAGATGTGGAGAAATTGTCAGCAACTTGTGATTGTGTCATTATGTCCAAGGCTTTTTGCAACTTTGCCTTGAGGTATATGTATAATTTGATATAATTTGATGTTTGATTCCTACTTCTGAATTGAAATGTGGTTGGCAATTTTTTTGGGGGCTTATTGGTGTGAGATTCAATGTTGGCATCACCATACCACACCAATGCCCTACATTTGAGGCCGTGGATCCCATGGACATTGCACCGGGCTTTCTGAAATGTTCAGCAAAAGCTTGGCCTCAGATTCTAACACTGCTAAGTGCAAAAGATGCCAGACCGAAGCTTCAGCCATTGTTCTGTTTATTTCTACTTTTTTTGTGTACAACTGTTTTTTTTTTTCCGGAGGTCTACTATATGTTGATAGATGGGTTTTTGTTCATTTCAAATTGAGATCCTATAAGATGTTTGTTGCAGGGAGAATGTGGGAGACTATTTCAAGTTTTTCCGGTCTATTCCCTGCTATGATTGAAACTGGTGCTCATGGAGTTATTTGATGTTATTTGCTGATAGGATTTGATGTGATCTAACTTGAAGCTGCCCCTTGACAGGTTTATGAATAGTTTGCATTGGAGAAAAAGCACATATCCTCGTGTCGGTGTAACTCCAAGGAAGGGGATCTACATCCAAGTCTTGGTGTTGCGTCTACAAGACGTGCAGATCTTGATGACAATGCTGATGGTGCAAAGCCATTTTTTCAGCCAGACCTGCGGCTGGAGACATGGTTGGAGTCGCGCAGACGTAGACAGGAACCTCTGTACGTTCTGGTGTGTCCGGATGGTCAGAGGAGGAGATTGTTTGGCAGGAAAATTGCTTGTGTTTTTTGGGAGGCTTGTGGTGGGATGCAAAGCCAAAAAGCCAAAAGATTGTTAGCTCAAACCTTTCTCTTATACGGGAACATGTGCGTTAGTAAAACCTGCCTTCAAGGATTTGATCCTAGCTTGTCTCTTAGCCACACGCCCGCAGCTTTCTGTTGATTTATACCTGGCAGCCGCTTCTTCACTTGTGGCCGCGCGGGAGACATCATGGTTTGGGATCCCAAGACGGGTCAAACACGAATCTGTCATGTTCCTGTGTTGATCATCGTTGACTGACCAGCCGCTACGATCTTAAACCTCGCGAATAGATGCAAGTCGACCTTGCAAAAAGACCATAAAAGACCTATATACTGTATACTGTATACTGATTTGCGTTCATGTCAAGGGGGAATTTGGGATCCGACGATCCGACAGATTTGGGATACTGTTTGCCTGTAGTTGCGCCATGTTCACTCAGGATGATCCTCAGCTGACGGTACAATGTGTTGGACGGCCCCAGTGGCTTTTGAAGCCCAGACATGTTAAACACATATTATGTATGGCAGAAACCAGCAGGTCGTTTCGTTGGTTTAGGCTTCCCTTTGAGGATGACCACTTCATACACCATGACCATATACCTTTCTGCACCGTTGAATTGAACAGGATGCAGCTTGTGTCACAGGTGCAACCTGACATTCTTATTCATGCGTTGTTCATGCAACACAACGGCAAACAAAAACTGAACCAAATCATTCATAGTATATGAGGTGATACAGGTGAATACAATAGATTTGTTTTTGAGGTTCCGGGTTTGTGCTGTTTTTGTTGTGCTTGTCTTCCTGCACATCCAATGACAGTGACACCCTCCGCATGGATTGAGGTTGGTGCCCTCATCGTCTATGTCGCTGCGCGTTTGTGTCATCAAGCCTTTGTCAAGTCCATTGAGGCCATCGGGCTCCCACCACCTCGTGGTGCCCACTTTGAGTTGGATGGGTTTGATTTTCTTTGGGGTGCAATTATTGATGTTTACAATTTGTGTGATACCAGAGGTAAATTGATGCTACCAAACATTTGGCAAGTTTTCAAATTGTTCATTCACAACTTGCTTGCAGCCCGAATCCTACAGCTTGAATGTGTGAAGCTTGACAGGTTTGGTATTCTTCACCTGCAAATCGACACTTGTACTTCAAAGCCTTCAAGGACTTGAAATCGACCATTTGTATCATGGTTGGATCACGTGGGATCTAGGTGGCTGTTGGCAAAAGGCATCACAAAGTGCAAGGCCAGTTTTTGGTGAACGAAAGTTGACGTCAGATGCTACTGAGGGAGGATAATATATCTGGACGAATTGAGCCATGCCAGGCTTTCACGACTTTGAGCTAGATAGTTTGTTCTATTATAATTACGTTCCATTCATGTTGAAAATCGCTTTACATGTCGTAAATGCAGCAGACATCAAGCAGCATAAGCCAGCAAGCCCGAAGAAGACACATTTGTCATCTTCCTGATCAGCTGGCAGGACCAGTATCAAGAGACTGGCAAGGCAGACTTTTCAGTCTGGACCCTGGCGACGGAACTGTCAAGAGGAATGGGAACTTTGGGAAGTTCATGCAGATGATGAGGTGGTCCTGCTGAATAAATACACCTCTCCAATGTTTATCAAAGTTTGATATTCTCATATATATGTCATATTATGTGGGAATGGTTCAGGCTTCTGACAGGGTCGAGGGATCTCCACCGCTAGGGTGTTTTTTTTTAAAGTTCTTTGTTCAACTTCATATTGTTTTTTTTGTGTGTGTGTGTATCCAGTTATATACTCGGTACTACTCAGTCTTCCTGAGTCATACTGTAAGTCTTTGTCTGTTTGGGTGACTCTTAGCTTCGCATAGCGCCCTCCATTTCCAACTTGGTTTGATGTTGATGTCCCAGAAATTTTGCAGCAACTCCAGCCTGCTCTCACCTTTGATATGGAGATGCCATGATGTGAGGCCTTCATGAAGACGCATCCAGAGACAATCTCCCAGACCTTTGGAGATGAGGCTCTACATGCCGATTTCTTCCCATGTCTCAATGCTGTCATGGGCAGTATATCTATACATCCACTAGATTCCACCGGATATTTTGAATCTATTGGTGCACATGTTGGTTAATTATGAAATCTAAATCCAGTGCTTATCTTTGTTAACAGGCATCAAGTGATTCCCATGTCCACACGATTCTGATTGAAGCCACCTTGTTGAATTAATGTTTTCTCATGTTTCTTCTACCTTCAAGGCCACTTCAGAAGGGCAAATGGTCAAGGCCATCGTGCAGCCGAGTGCCATCATCATGGCCATTGGTCCCTGGGTCTTGTTAGTGATGCATAGTGATGCCGTCCACCTGTGTTAGATTCGATATTTGCCACAAGAAATGTTCAGCACAGGTGGATGGCATGATTATATTGATTTTGCTTTAGGCTGCACGTCTCTGCAGGAGACTTTAAAGATGTTCAAAATCAATTCATCTCAGGTGATGTTGCCCTGCCCCCGTATCCCAAGAGCAATCCCAGCGAAAGTGTTGGTTGCAACCAAGGTGGCATCATGATGCGATGTGGTGGTAACTCCATGTTTGGGACACTCAGCTTGGGATAATTTCATTCCAACAAAAATTTGTGGCGGTCGATCAGATGAGGTGATTGGAACAGACTCTTTTTCATTTTTCCATGTGTTTCCCTTAAATCTGCTTGTACTCGTGGTTCAGACATACATCATACATCCCTAAATCATCCCGATGCTTGAAAGTTGCAAAGTGCCCTTAAATGTTCCACTCCTGCGGAAGTCCTGAGTCCAGGTGGGGCTATGTTTTCCATGCATTCCGTGGCTTGATGACACCTACGGGCCTGTTGGTGGTGTTGCAGACGTTGGGCAGCCCACGTGAATCACAGGGTCTGATTTCAGCTCAGGATGGAAGATTGAAAGTGCAAGATTTTACGATGTTCTCATCATGCGGTTTTGCCAAAGATGCTGGGGTAATCGATGAAAATCCGTTTTCCCTTGATGGCAATTGTATGAGTAGTGACAGGGCTAGCCGTAGGGCTGCCATACCCACGATTCGCTGATATTCGCTGCCGCCAAGGCCTGTGGTGAGTGGCGCAGGTGCTGGAAACAAGGACGGTCATGACCGTTGAGGTTGCTCCTGCTTATTGAATATCGCTTGTACAGGATTCATCATGCCAATTGGGGAAGCATATCTAGAACAAGGGGGATGAACATGTACTTCGTACACTTGGTTGTGGTCTCTCCTGCAGTGCTCTTAATTACACTATTGCTGCTTGTTGCATTTTGTTGCATGGTTTTTGCTCTAGTGATAAGAGTAGCATTTTCCGATCCGAGCTTTCACAGTCGCACAGCATGGCACGCTTTGCAAGCCTCCTTGTGCTGGCGTGTGCGCCGGCCCGCGTAGCCGCTGATATCCTTTTGGCATCTTTCGATGGCAAAGCCACCCATTCGTGGAAGCAGATGAACGACCCAGCACCTCGAGCCAATTTTGGCTTTATTACTTCAAACATCTTTAAAGTTTAATCTTACTTTATCAAAGTATTCATGTGAAAAGAATTTCAAAAGATGTTTCTGCTCCAGTCTTGGAGCTTTGGAATCAATCTTCTGACATACAGACAATCAAAAAAAATCAAAGTTGTTCGTGCATTTTCCACTCTCTATTTTCTAAGTGTTCGCATCTTCTCCCTATCCCTGCAGGTCATGGGTGGTAAATCCACCGGCACTTTCAACGTGGAGAACGGCCTGGGTATTTTCGATGGAGAAGTCGTGGACGTGCCCTTCCTGAAGGCACCTGGTTTCATCAAGGCCTCTGTGGTTGACATGAATCTCGGATTGTTGATTGGTCGAGGTGAATGGTGCTGATGATGTGGGTAGAAATGGGGTAGGATTGAGGGCTTTGATGATGAAATTGAATGAAGGATAATTAAATTGATAAAGATGAGGATGATGTGTTTAAGGAGCAGTCAGCCCAAGCCATCAGTCATGAACAGAGAGGCAAGAAGAAACAGCACTTCCACTCACCATCGTGCCAAGGAGCCTGTTTTCAGCTATCTTTCCAGACATCTCTTCTTGCAAGAGCATCAGCCTGGAGGTGCTTGGTAGCAAATGGTGGCAGTGAGCAATGTACTAATTTAATCGTATGTATACAGACTCAACGCTTGCCATGATTAGCAGATCTGATCCAGTTTCAGGGGGTGGATGTCTGAAAGCTCCGGAGCCCAATGGACGCAGGTGAAGTCTGACAGCGACTACAAGGGCTACCGCTTCTCCATCGGAAACGCCCATGCCCCTGGTGGCAAGTTCTTCGCCTATGGCTCCTTGGTGAAGGGTCCAGGTTGTGTGGCATTATTTGAGTTCCAGGAGGGTTGGTACTTGTTGGGCTATATTGATGACTCTCTAGGCAATTTGTAAGGACCTCAGCCCATCTCACCTCAAATGGTGGTATAGTAGTAGGATCCCCTGCAAATGCTCTGAATTCAATTTAGGTGCTGCAACCTTCCCAAATGACATTCAATTTGAACATATCGTCCTCCCCTCTCGGTTTCGCGAGCCAGTGAGCCTCCAGGTTACAAGAGCAACTTCGATGTGGGAAAGGTGGGCGAGTGGAGACTTGGATTGACGAAGGTGGAAGAAAGCACTGGGAAACAATGACTGTTCCAAGGATGCATCTTCTGAAACCTGGCCATGACCACACTAGTGCCTTGTAGATCCTCAAGATTTTGGGTGCAAACTGCAAACATCAAATCTAAAAGAAACACCAACCTCAAACATCAAGAAACATCCAATTCGGGCAAAAGAAACGACCAATCTCCTGACTCTTCACCTAATGTCGCTGACTCCAGGAACACCGTGACGCTGCCCTTGTCCGGCTTCAGCGACTTTTGGGACGATGCCACGGGTGAGGCCATCAAGACCTGCCAAGAGAACAAGATCTACTGCCACCCGGGCTGAACGCCTTGAGAAAATTTGGGCAAGTTGCCAAACTTCTGGTGAAATGCAACGAAGCATTTCAAGATTGGTCGACAGGACAAAGAAGAAACAACTGAGCGATAGTTTGAGTTGTCTTTTTTCCCAAACTTGAACAAATCACGTAAGACTTCCAATTTTGCCAAGCTTGAAGCACTGAAGGCCCTGATGCGAAGACCTTGAAGGACTGGGAGCAGTGACTTTCCTTGGATTTTCTACTGCTGATAGAAGTTGAACGAAATTCATTCATAAAGCTGAGTCACGAATCATCATTCGAAACTGAACATGAACTTATGGAAGTCCTGATGAAGGACTTTTAGTTTCTGACACTTTGGTGCTGTATCAAAATTTTCACCCACCCAGCAGAATGACTATATATCAACCTTCAGGACATGAGGACGATGGGCTTTTGGGCTGAAGGAGTGGCAGGAAAGGTGCACTTGGAAATCAAATCCGTTCCTTGGAGCAACGCGTGCCGCATGACACAAGTTCTAATGCTTGAAACTGCCTGGTTGATTGAGATGAGGTTGTGGTTGATGACGCTTTTATAGACCTGGAATCCAAAGAAATGCCAGTGGACAATTGGTGCTGTTTCATGTTGGTAGGTTTGTAGTCCTGTATGTGGACTATAGGGACGTATAGCTTCCATTGTATCACCATGTTTCACCTGAACCTCTACCCAAGGTGAAGGCCACGGAGTGTGCTCCTGACATGGTGGTTTGAGGGATTCAGATTTAAATGCTGAGACTTAGAAGGCATGTTCTGGACCTCCAGAGATCTGATTTGTGATGCATCTATCCTGCTGTAATATGGTGAGAAATTTTATTCCTGCTCGTTAGAACTTGAAATGGATTGAAACTACGCAGATTGTAGATTGTTGGTTGATCTGGAGGTTGAGAAGGTGCCCCCTGGTCCTCAAAGTATATCGATTCTCGGTGCAAGGAGATGCCTCTAGAGCACCCCAGTAGTTCCTGACCATAGCGGCGGGGTAGCGTGCAAGCACAGGAGGCCGTCCATAGCTGTCCACTGAAATCAGCGGTGGATTGGTTGAGACGGTCGAGTCAATGGGTTTCTGCATGTTCGATGCACTGAAAGCGGAGACGGATGGTGCGGATAACCCATTGGCCAGACTGCGATGCTATTGAGTGGTTCAGGAAGAAAGGGCCGCCGACCAGGTGTCCAATATCTCTCTATTTAGCATGATGTGATGTTAACATTTTGAAGGGGCAAAGAGCTTTCAAGTCTCGCGAATGTTTCTTTTATGTTTCCAATAGTTTTGCCAGATGATCTTTTGGTTTGGAGGATGCACATGTATGGAATTGAATGGGAATTGATAGGAACAGTCAAGCCCACAGCAACTTGGGCTCCAAACGGAACCGATCTCAATTGCTGCTTCGGCATTGCGAGGATATTCGCGAAGGGAAGAAGGTATCCAACATTGAACTTATCTACCAGTCCGTCCTCTCAGCCTGGATCTCTTTGGTCGGTTGTCATCGACGATGTAAGACAGTAGGATGGGTTGGGTCTTGATGTTTGGAGTGGAGGATTGAAGTCTTAAAGTCTTATAAAGAGTTATATATGTGGACTCCCTCCATTGCTGCAGGCTGTGATTCTCCGGTTGCACATGATGAAGCTAGAGTTTAAGATTGTTATTTTGATCCTTTCCATGCATTTCGCTCATGTGTGAGGCTGAATTGGGTGATTCTCCACTTTGTGGGTTTTGCTGCCTTTCTGGGCCCAGCTGTTGGGAGCCTCATGGAGCCCTCGTGGTGCTACCTTCTTACCTTATAGGCCAGCCATGGCTTGGAACTCTTTGACCCAAAGGCTCGAGCAAAAAAAACTCCCAAGCCATCTCAGGGTGGTATAATATCAGCAGAAGTATTTCCATCAATATTCCAACATGTCATGACACGTCGCTGCGGGACCCAAAAATGAACAAATTTCTGGAGTGACAGTGACGGTGGCAGTAATGGTAATGATCCGCAAGGTCATTATCGAGCTTCCGGTGGCCGTTTACGAGATCCTGACTCATCAAAGCGCCTTGTCTTATGAATTGGATCAGTTGAAGAGCAGAAGCAGGAAGTGAAACAGATGAAAATACCTGGTCACGACATTGGGAGCGCTTAGTGCCTTTCAATTTCACATGCATTTTCCCCTAGGTTCAGGGGGTGGCCTTCATTTGGAGGCGTGGCATCTCACAGGGCACTCAGTACAAGTCATAGATTCTATGTCTCCAAGTTATCAATGGAGGTCCCAGTGCCAAACAGTTTTTGTTTGTTTTTGGGTCAGAGAGGTTACACACACAACAATGGCCATTAGGCTTGCTACACAAAACACACTGTAACCCATGCGAGACTAGTAGATGACAAGGCTGCACGTTTGGGCTTGGCAGCGATGCGCATCCTTTGCGCTGTGCCTCGGATGAATTGGCAGAGCTAGTTGAAGCTCATATTAACTATTAACACTTGTTCGTTTGTGTCATGTTTTTTTTCAATGAAGATTGGACTTTTATCAGCTATGTCATATTATTTTATCATATTTCATCTCGTGTAGTTGCCATGTCATCGCTACAATGTTGACATAGTGATGTCACTTTCACTCCTCATCCCTTGCGGGTCCTAATGTGGTGAAGGTGCTATTGGTAATCGCGGCTCCATTCTTGACCCGAGAAAGCACCAAGTCCGGATGCTTAGGGGCCGGATGTTTTTTGATGGACTGCTCCAGCTTGGACACCAATCTCAAATTTGAGTTTCCATGTCGTTCACATTGCTGTTGAGGAATCCCAATACATTGGGAGCGCTCAAGTGGAGGGCAGAGTGTGGTCACCAAGTGGAATGTTGAACTTTGAATTTGAGAAGGCAGACAATGGCTCATTGGAGCTGACAATGTGAGTGGTTCATAGTGGTTCACTTGTTTGTTGTTTTGCATTTTGTTGTTCTTTATTGCACATTGTTGTACTGTGCTGCATGTTGATGCAAGGTCGAAAAAGGGGTCCAGGGTTTGACCGTTGGCACTACCTGTTTTCCTAGGTTCACTGTTGGTGAGTTCGGCGCATGCCAGATGTGCGCCAGAGAGAGGAGTAGCTTTATGTTTTGCGTAGCAATCAATGGCTTCAAGGCTTTAAGTTTTAGGTGAAGTCTAATTAACTATTGCTTTTCCCGGCGCAAGATGTCCTCAGGATCCGGCAAGTTGATTACTGAGTACTGCTGTCAAAAACATTTCCTCCTATTTGAAGCAGAGGATCCGGCCATAAAAACACTTGAAGCGTTTTTGCTGTTTTGTTTGGATGCCAATTTGTGAAGGTACTTCAATGCACTCAGCGTGTGGATTCAGCCAGGTGGCCTTTTTGGGACTTTTTTTTGGGAACCTCTGATGTTGTCAAGAGGCAATTGAATCTACACCTTGGGTTGATCTAGAAACCAAGAGAAATCAAGTTTCAGAGAATGACATCATCGAGTTCTTATGTCTATTTTGAGTAGAAGTACCATGTTGAATCAAGTGCATCATAATGCACTCTATCAAATTTTCCTTCTTGGAGAGTCCTCTTCAATCAGCCATTTTGGCTCCAGCAATTTTGTCTCAGGCTGCCCCGGCTCGCATTCAAACAAAAGATATCTTAACTAAGCATGTCTCGCTTCGTAGCAATCCTCCTTGCCGCTGCCTTCGTGCAGAGCTTTGCCTTTGTGGCCCCAGGTGCTCCTCGTCATGCGCTGCGCTCCACTCGCTATGAGCAGATGCAGCAACAAACAGAGATCCCTGAGGAGACCTCCAGTCCTCCATTTGCTGCTGTGCTGATGGCCTCGTTTGTGGGATTGATGTTGGGCTTCACCAGCAGCCCCAACGTTGCCAGGGCAGAAGAGTCTGCTGCTCCAGTTGTTTCGGACAAGAAGGCCAAGTTGAAGGCAGAGGTTGAGAAAGCCCAAGCAGCCATCAAGAAGAACGCCAAAAGCAAGGAAGAGCGTTTGAAGGAGCAGATCGCGCAGCTCAAGGAGGTTGAGAAGACTGCTGAAACGGACTTTGCGACCAAGTGAGGAGCACTTGTTTTTACACAGGATCGGCTCTGGCTTGCTTGCCAGTGTCCTGCGGCTGTAGAGGCCTTGGGGCCTCAGAAAATCACAGCCGTGAGGCACGACTTTTTGGCGAGTAGAGCTACATTGGGCTGTACTATTGACGGAGCCGCTGACTTTCAAGCGAAGTGTCAAAAACGGTTTTGCAAAGATTTGCTTTCTGCAGAGGCGCAAGACTGCAGACTCTTTGTTTGACTTGAGTTCCTCTCACTCGCCTCAGTGAAATCCACGCACACATCACATTCCAATTTCAGCCAAAGGTACAGCATATGGCTGGGCTGACATGGCGCTGCCGGCATCCTCAAAACAGCGAGATGTGTCATATAATTTCATAATTACATAATAATTAATAATCAACATTTCTTCTTCCTACGTTTTGCTCAATCTCCCCTTTCAGATAAAGCGTGCAGTCTCTATCATTATTGCTTAGAAGTTTCAATGTTTTTCTTCCAATATCTTCAAAATGTGCATTCCAAGATCAACTTCAGATCAAAACCTATTTTCCAAGAGCCCTATTGGCGCTGATGACCGTGATGGCCATGTTCAAGTGCTGAGGCTGGCTCTGCTGGCATTTGAAGCCTTCCGAATTTTCTTCTCGCCGCCTGGTAGAAATAGAGCCCCATTTCTGAATCCTTCGTGATGGGTGAGCCATCCGCAATACATGCCCGGTTTTGAGGCACATCTGAATGCGACAAATATCTATAGTAGTTAGGGTCTAGTTCGTTGATATTTGTTGAAGTTCTTTGAGAGGGACTACCCGCCGGCCAGTCAAGCAACCAGAAAGCCGCCACCTTGCTAAGGCACGGTGTTTTCTGGCTGGTTTGTCACCCAGTATGTCATGTACATGCACGGTTCTATTTGCTATTTGGAAGTGAATGGTGTCACAATGGCGTTTGCAAAACACAAGCTATTCAACCTCAGAGCTTTTTTGCAGTGATGACTTCATCCTTCCTCAACAGATTGAGTTGATTCATGTGCCTTGAGGTTACCATGATGCAGTGGGACACCATTGATTGGGCTGCATTGATGTTCCTTGGCGGCAACAAGCACTTTCGAAAGTCGAGAGCTACGACATGCGTTCAAGGCATTTCAAGGCCCTTTCTGGACGGCATTTCAGCCACTGACGATCCCAATGCTTTGATACCTATTTTTGCATGTCACAAGAACCATAATGACCCGTCCAGTGTTCCATTGATTACATTCTCAAACATGTCATCAACCAAGGCAGAGAGAAGTACCTGCGCAGGGTTGGGGTGCTTAAACTGTTCAGACACCTGCGTGAGCGATAGTCCGATAGTCCCTCCCGTGTTAAAGGAATGGAATCTATGTTAGATACATTTACATCATTCATCGCTTGCACTGGAAGAAGGACAGCACCGGCTGTCCCACAGGTGATTCACAGCAAAACAAATAATCAATGAAGGAACATGTGGGTTTGTATGCAGAGCAATACTTAGCAACAAGATGCCAGATTCAGAAGCTTGATGATCAGAGCACGGCACTACTCCTTGCCAAGCCCCTGCCAATGGGCCAAATCACCCAAAATCATCCAAAATCCAGTCCCAGCGTTTCTTACCTGAGGACCCTTGATGAAAGCATTGCGTCAGAAGACTGGCAACGAACTGATTCATTTGCATGCCGTGCAGGCACTCATGTTGGGTGTTGACTCCTTGGATACACCAACCAGCCATTGAGAAACATTGAAAACAATCAAGGGGTCCGGCTCTTGGGTCGTTCAGCACCTGCGGGTCCCAAAACATCTGGTGATTCTGCACTACTCTTACAGCTTGAACTTGCCAGGCCGGAGTCCCAGATTTCAGTGAGTCCATCGTGAAGGCACGTGGTACGAGAGTTCTGGTAGGTTTAGGGAGCTTTTATCGTCACAACTTGTTGCTTGGTTGGATTGAATGTAAGTTAAGGTGTAGTAGTCTATGTGTGGTGATGTTCTTGAGGTTGTTGTAATTTTCAATAGAGGAGGATCAAGCTTGGAAAGTGTTGAACGATCAAGTTGGCTTTCTTAGCGGCTTGTAGGCATCTACCTACCTGCCTGCCAGCGCTGTGGCCACTGGCTGCAAATACGACAAGATCAAGCATCACGGCTGAAGAGAATACCGTGAGAGAGAATCATTGAGGTCACGAAGCCTATCCACATGGGCGGAACTTGCTCATGAGAAGAGAAAGAAATTTAATTATATGCAATATTTCCACGGCATGTGTGAAACATTGTGTGCATTGTTTCGATTGTATCTGACCCGGGAAACTCCAACTCAGTGAATTCATGCAAGGCTGCTGGTCTTCAAGCCTGACAACTACGAGAACTTCAAGGCATCATCAACATGACAAATGACAACTTCATATCAAGTTCCATAAATTTGCAGAACTTCTTGGGCAGATGTTGGGAATTGAACATGTTCAGTTCAGAACATGAAACTTGAGTAAACAATGCGTTTCGATTTTTCTAGTTGTTCCGTTCTGAAGATTCAGGCCATGGATTTTCCTGACCTCTCCGACATGGACTTGGAGTATTGGAATGGGGATTTGAAGCTTGGCAAAACTTAGCCGTTTCATTTCATTCAACTATTTTCTGGATTGGTGGTTGAATTTTGCAAGAAGATGCAAGAAGTTCTAAATGGCTGGTTGCAGCATGAAGGTTGGAGCTCTGTAACGTATTCAACTTGGGACTGACGGATTTACTACTGTTGACAAGATGCTACCGCATGATTTTGAGAGTTGTAGCCATGTGTGTTGCCCAACTAGCTTGTACACACAGCTGATCCAACTGACTGCTTGAACCCAAAGAGCTTGACACCAAGTACTCGAGTGTTGGCTACTTTGCCAAGCGTGGACACATTGTTCTTCCCTTTCGGAACCTACAAACTCGTATGGGATGCCCAGACAGAAGAGCATCGGTGACAAAGCGAGGCGTTGTTTTTGGCATGGTTTGGATGTTGGTGTTTGATCTCCTTCGATTCCTTTACATGTATTGAAAACAGGATTGAATGATGGAGCAGCCAGAAGGTTCTCAAGTTCACCAGTCAGAGAGCCAACAGAAACTTTAGCATGACCTTCAGATTCAGGAGGCTAATTCAGATCAAACTGATGCTTGAGTTACTATCCCTTGGCACACTTCACCTGGACCTCCGCATAGCGGCATACCTTCAACGGCCAATCACAGAAGGGGGAGACTTCAGGGCTGGGCACCCCATTGCCGGCCTCCCATGTGCTGAATGCATGCGAAGCCGCGACGGGTGGTAGATCTACGAACGTGTCTCGGCAGCAGGGCAGGGTGCTGAGTCCAAAACTTGGCCCAGGAATTCGGAACGCGCGGTTGGTGCCATATCAGTAGTATCTCAGTACCTTCCTCTTCTCTCTCCCTATTCACAGGCACTTCAAGTTAAAGCGCCACAGAATTCATCGTTCCTACTTTCCTACACCTGTCACCTGAGTCTTCCTTCGCAGCACTTTCCTCTCCACCTGCACTCTGCTAAGGAGATGTTCCAACCTGACCAAGACCCGCTCCCTTGGTGACATCAAAAGTCAGGCAAGTACCATCAGGATCCATCAAGTACAGCCGGGCAACATAGGGGAATGATGATCATATGAACGACGTGCTTGCAGGCTCAACCGAGCACTGGCGTTGCTGCTCTCAAGGGGAGTCGAAGCCCAAGAGCCTTTGCTGCATGAAGCTGTGGCCATGATTCATTCCACTCATTTGAGCAACGTTGGGTTTCCATTGGATTCTTCAGTGTAGCCACATCACATAGAGTGACGATAAGATGATGCGTGATGGAAGGTTGTTTGTGAAAGCAATGCAATCAAGCTTTTTCACACTGCCACCGGGATGGTTCAACCCAAAGGCGTTTCATTGTCGGTCATGATTCAGGCAGTGGTGTTCAACTGGAACCTTTGCATCTTGGATGGATGTCCGGGTGGTGCAGGGAAGGCTTGGAAGAAGCGGGTGCAGCTATAAAATAGCTGCAACAACATAAGTTGCCCAGTTGCCATGAGTCATCAAAAGCAATATATGTGACCATTGACCTGATTCATCCTCATTGATTTTGCCAAGATTTGGGTGCCATCAAGACCCCTCTTATATCATGGACCATATGCCATGAACAACCTTCCAAATGATGCTCCTCAGTCTTTGGTGACTCAGCATTGATATAGCAGATGTTGTGCCAGAAGCCGACCAGCCTCAAATCAAAGCTTCCTTCTTACTGTGCAATGCCATGGGTGCTCGCAAATCCAGGGGACGGATCATATTGCTATCCTTGGCTCTTGCCTTCCTCAATCTTTGCCACAACTGGTCGCCTTGTACCTTTGTCTACCT
The DNA here is from genome assembly GCA_000507305.1 of Breviolum minutum Mf 1.05b.01. Taxonomy (NCBI): domain Eukaryota; class Dinophyceae; order Suessiales; family Symbiodiniaceae; genus Breviolum; species Breviolum minutum. Next base: position 159,942 of record DF239033.1, read on the forward strand.
CAATTCAGCAACTTGGAGCTTTGGAAAACCGCCAGCATCACCAGCATTTTGGAAGTTCACCTTTTCATCCACTTCATCCAACCAACGAAACTCCCGGTCACTGAGAATTCGACGTCACCAGGCGCCACGGGAAGTGGAACCCATGGAGCTGTTGAGTCCAGCTGAAGTGCGACATGTCCATAGGGCAGTGAGAGCAAAGGCGTTGGAAGCGATTGCAGTAGGGAACTTGCCACCAGGAAAGGAGTTGGAGGCTTGGCAATTTGAGATATTTGGGACCTGTTTAGATCATTTTTATGTCATCTTTTCTTTCAAATAGATTTGAACATGTTCGGGTATGTGCAACTCGTGTGGCACTGTGCCTTCAAAAGTAAGCTAGTCAAAATTGGACTCGCAGACTTTTGGTGGGAAAATTGACATTTCGTATGCAATGCAGTTGGACATTTCTGTGTGGGTTGTACTCTGCATAATTCATCATACTGTAAATCACCGATGTACACATGTGCCATGTTCCTAGTGAATCTAAAGCAGCAGCCCTTGGAGTTTATTTCTTTGTTTGCCACTTGTGTGTGGTTTAAGCACCCAATCCATTCTACCCCAAACCTGCTTCCCACCATTCATTGCACCCAGGAATTGATATCTGCTTTAGATCTCCACACCGTACCATGGAGCCAAGTCCCACGACATTTGAAGCAACGCTTGGCGTTGCCACTGGAGGATCGTGGCATCGACTCCTTGGCGTTGAATTTGACGATGGCAGTGCAGGCGAAGGATTATAGCAACAGTGTGGTGCCATTGAACCGGTTCCTTGGCTATGCGCAAGTAGGAAGTTTTGCAGTTGACTGAGTCAAGCACAGGTTGAGGGAGATGACGTTATGGTGAGGTGAATATTCAGGCACCATTGAGCACCATTCATTCGTTGTGTGTACTGTACAAGGTTTGGTGTGGTTTACTTGAGCTCTAATTTTTGTAAGTTGGGACTAAAGTATATATTGAGTTGCGCCACTTTTGGCAAGGCTGGCTACCTTCTATTTCATGGCCAAAGCGGAAAACTCATCTCTGAAGCCGTTTGTTCAACAACTGGTGGTGGCAACCAATGAAACTACGCAGTTGCCAGACTATTGGCAGCAAATGAGTGGAGCAATTCATAGGAGGTACACCAATGCAGAGATTGAAGCATGGCGACTCTCGGTGCCGGATTTGCAAAGTGACAGTGTTGGATTTCATAGACATAGGCTTTTTGAGCATTATGTTGGCTATTTTAGTCTTAATTATAGGTTATACGGTTATATTAACCCTTATCAGGACTTAACATATCTACGTCTACGTTATACCCTGAAGCGATTCGCCTGCCCCTACCTGGCTTCCGTTTTTCTTCGCACCTGCCCGTATCGTTATGAGGAAACATCGCCAGAAAGCAAAGGCCTCCAAAGAGAGTAACTCCGGTATCCCAGAGCAGACTGAAGCGTTGGCCTCATCAGATTGAGTGTTTGAAGCAATGTCACCACTTCATGCACAATACCTCCAAGCGTGATTTTTTCGTTCAAATGGCCACTGGTGCTGGGAAAAGTTTGGTGATGTCAGACCTGCTGGCCGAGTTGGGCAACGGGAAACGCGCATGTGTCATCGTGCCCAAGTTGGATTTGATGGAACAATTGGCTCAACTTTTGGAGAAAACCCTTGCTACACGTATCTCAAGAGTTGGCACCAAGTTCCCTGCTGATATGGAGGCTGATGTGTTTGTTTGCGTCAGAAACTCCGTTTGGCAGTTGGAGAATTTGACCTTTGACTTGTTGCTGTTAGATGAGGCTCATCACTATGAGCCCATTCCGGATACAGATGATGCAGGTGTCAACTCCAACCAGAGTGACTTGATCCCTGGTGGCGTTCATGCTAGGCGTGTTTTATCCCTCAACGCTTCCAAACGGATCTTCTTCACAGCAACGCTTGTGCTGAACGAACCCGATTTTGATTTTGGGCTCCGGCCGGCCATTGATGCTGGTGTCATCAACGACTATACGGTGATGGTGCCTGTGGTCACTGAAGGCGATCCACGGCCGAGCCTGGTGAGACTGATCAAGCATATGTCCCTTGTTTTGGGTTTAGGACCTTTGGAACCTTTCCTGGTTGGGTCATGTCAATTCCACTCCCCAGCAAAGTTCAGTTCAAGATTTCTCGGCTTTTTGTTTTAGGTCTTGAGATGCTGTTTTGTTGCCATGGGCAATGACATGCTGAGGCCCCTCGCAAGAAAGATCCTGGCATTTTGCAACACTGTGCATGAAGCCATGAACTTCACACACATGCTGCTTGATGCAGGCATTGCAGCTGACCACTACAACGCCCAGACGGCAGCCGCGCAACGTCGGGACATCCTTCTCAGCTTTCAACGTGGCGAGGCCTTTGGTGGAATCCGGGTCCTTGTTACCGTGGATGTTCTCAGCGAAGGAGTGGATCTTCCATCAGCAGACACCTGCTTATTTGTTGCGCCGAGGAGGGGAGTACGACTGCGCCAGTGTGTGGGAAGGGTTTTGCGGACTCACCCAGACAAGATTGAGGCTACCTAGCTGGAGCATGATAGGAGTTTGTTGTGTTATGTTGTGCTGCCTCGGGCTTAGGTTGCAGAACTCCTTCATATTCCACTATTCTACTTGTCGATACTCATAATGAATATCTAATGATCATGTGAATTGAATGTACTTTAGTGATGATAATTTTACAATTTTGAAGTTTTACCAAGCAAGCGGATAAGAGGTGCTTTTGAATGTTTTGATCTCCCAAGCACTCCAGAACCCAGGCTTTGGTCATCGCCCCACCCATAGTTCAGTGTGCAAATATGACATTTGTGGAAGACTCCGAACTGAGCCGCTTGCTGCATGACCTCGCCAGTTCAGATCCTACTTTTGAAAGCTCGTTGGCAGGGGCTGCGCTGACACAAGGTGCACGAATAGGAGTTTTGGCAGAAGCACTGCCAGGAGCAGCCCTTCAAGCTTCAGCGAACGAAGCTGTTGCACAATTGTTGCGCATTTCGGTTTTCCCACGTATATCAGACATGTGTAAAGGCAGCGGTTCATGGAACCAGGGCATTCAGAAGCTTCGCATATTTGAGGCAGCGCATGGAATGGTACTGGTGCCCAGAAAGTATGAGACTTCAGACGGCTTCCAGCTTGGCAAGTGGGTGGCCAAAGCGCGTGTAGCAAAGTCTCAAGGCAGACTTAGTAGCCATCAGATCAAAGAACTTGATGACTTGGGATTTGCTTGGAATGTTTATGATCATCAATGGCAACAAGGCATCCGCAAGCTGCATGACTACAAATCTGAGAATGGAGATGTGATGGTGCCAAAAAGCTATGCCTCTTTGGATGGCTTCAATCTTGGCAAGTGGGTCAGCAAGAAGCGGGAAGCAAAGTCCAAAGGGAAACTCAGTAGCCATCAGATCAAAGAACTTGATGACTTGGGATTTGTCGTGGGAAGTTTATGGATCATCAATGGCAACAAGGCATCCACAAGCTGCATGACTAAAATCTGGGAATGGAGATGTGATGGTTCCAAGAAACTATGAAACTTTGGACAGCTTTAAGCTTGGCAAGTGGGTAAGTCCGAAGGGAAACTCAGTAGCCATCAGATCAAAGAACTTGATGACTTGGGATTTGTAGGGGGTGTTCTCAGCTTGTCATCAGCACGCTGCGGCATTTGAAGTTCGATGGAACAAACATATTGATGCCGCTAAAATTTGAGTCTTTAAGTCTTTGGGCAGTTTTATGTAAACTGTTGTTGTCAGTTTTTTGTTACCATTTAAGCGTTACATTGCAGGTTTGGGAAGGACATCTGCCGGATAAGATACAAAGTTTGGAGGAAAGTTTGGATTGTTCGGCCAGAAGAGTTGAGATTTAAACGTATCACCTGGAATTCGCGCTGGATGCAGGAGGTGGGAAATTGAGAGTAAATTGTGATTGCTTTTCACCAATGGTACTGTAGTATATTGGATCATTTGCGATTGGTTAGTTATGCTTTGATGTGCCATTGCTGGCTTCGGGCGCACTCGCAAGGATTGTTGTCACCTTCATTCAGGGCTTTGAATATAATAGATCTCAGCCACAACTGCACAGACCATACTACACGTGACTTATCCTCCCTTTCACTTTGTTTTTACAATTGAATCTTTGTGAGTCAGTACTTATGTCGATAGTGTTTTGGCACCCCATGCGAGCATATTCATACCCAAGCTGGATGCGGGTTACTGCGCTACTCAGGGATCGTGTTTTGAGGGATTGCGACAATGGCACTTGTCGTGAGACATGTTCCGCTGCAGCAAGAACAGGGGAGGCAGGCAATTTGATTTAAGTGCCATATACATGTCAAAGTAGCGTTAGAATCGTGTTGTAAGTGTCGCCAAGAAGCTCTGAGAAACCAGAAGCGCATGCGTAGAGAGCGACGCAAGGGGAAATGTAGGTTGTGATGTGATTGATTTGCATGAGAAGCATGGTTGTTCAATCGAGCTTGTGAATCTTGAGTAAACTACTTCATGTTTCCTTGTGGGAGGTGACATCTATCTTTGGAGCAGCTGCCAAGAGAAGCTTCCACACGCAAGGCTGCACGTCCCCCAAGAGGCTGACCCCATTTGAGGACCAAGCAGATGCTCAAAGAGGCACAAAAGACGCGCTCTCTCATGGTAAAATGTTGTGTTGTGTCATTATGTAGTAAAATATTCATCAAAATAAATAGGTATCATAAAGTACGGTGCAGCAGAGCATTGACTTGTCCAGTCAACTTTGAAGAGTTTTGGGTGAAGCGGCTGGCACAGTTCCATTCAAAATGATTCACAAGAGATTTGAACTTTTGGTCTTTCAATGCGCACGTTTTGTGCATTTGTTCGAAATGTTGTTCTATTGAGGAGCTTCGTTTGTGCATGTATTGTGCAGGTCGCGCGCCAACAGTCAAGCTGGCGGAGCATTGGGCCACTTTTTCATCAAGATGAATTCAAAAAAGTGCTAAAGGCCTAGACAACAGCCAAAATAATTATATATCTTTGGATACTGTTATTTTATTTCCGACGGAGATTGACCATCGAAACCATCTTGTCAGTGTGTTGACATTGGTTGGTTGTATGTAATTTGTAGGGATATTGATCTGTGCAAAACTTTGCTATACGCTGAAGGTATCAAGAGGTCCCCACTAGCCCGAAATATTGAACAGACCGAGGCTCAGAGCCGTCAACAGACTCGGGACGAAGCGCTGGAACAAGGCATTCTAAGACGCCAAGAGAAGGGCTGCTGGTGCTTAGCCGCAGGTGAGGGGATTGGTTGCCCAAAATCGCCAATGTTGTCATGTTTAGTGTGAAGATATTGAGACAGTTGGTATCATGGAAATGGAGATCGCCACGATGATTGTTTCATCATTAAAGAATTCTCTAAAGGCGAAGGCTTGGATTGGCAGCACATCCGCAATGAGTTCTACACAGCCATGCCGGAGTCTTTTGGAGAGGTGACCAGTTTTGTTTGGAAAACCACTGCACCATGCGTCCAGCCAGAATGTAGCAGGTGTTTGTGTACCTGGTGGGGCGGAGATCCAGTGAAGTCAAGCTTCAGCTAGAGAGCAACGGAAACTTTCTTTGACATGATTTCGTGAACATGAGAGCTGTTGCAGACAGGATGAGACTGGTTGGGAAACTGGGAGGTTGAGTTTGGGCTGGATTTTGTTTCTTCCAGGTCAGTGTGGACGACTGTATTGATGCGTTCCTTGCATCCAGAGAAGGCCTGATTCTGAAAGTCTGCTAGGAATTTGCGGCATTTGTCAGGGCTCGCGGTCCTTCAATTCAAAGCTGTCTCCCAACCCATTCTGATCTCTCAACTTTCAGTTAGGCCTCCGACTTCTTGATTTGGGCTGTGGAGTTGGAGCTTTGTTGGCACGCCTCAGGCCACCTGCTTCATGTAGACAGGTTGCTGTGAGCAGATAATATCTCGGCACTTGGATGGGAAGTTTTTGTTTTGCATCACAGTTTAGTTTAGTTATTGCTCCATCCAGACGACACTGAATTTGCTGACTTTTAGTTTCCCTCACCATATGTTTCACCACTTGCTGGGCTAATTTGTATTTTTGTGTCAGCCATGCCCCAAGGCGAGACACGTCCGGAGAAAAGATAAACTGGTCATCCAGCTTCGGCGTCACCTCCGTTCACAACTTCGATATTTCGATGTTTACGCCACCCACAGGTGCCATGGAGGGATGGTTTGTGAAAGCAGATGTTGATTCCAGGCTTTTTGGGGGGGTGAGAGAGAAGAAGTTGTGGCCACAAAGGTGCTGTTGGGTCAAAGGTCACAGAGTCATACATTGGTGAAATGGTGAGCAGTGAAGATATGTGCACCTTGATGTGCCTGGCAGAGTGAGCCATGACTCTTGGCACGAGATGTTAATGTTATGCTGTCATGCTTAGGTTTTCCGGATTTCTTTGAGACGCAACTACTGCGATTCAACCTGGATTTTCTGGCGACTCATGCAGAGACTGCATCCTGGCAAGAAACAATCTGAAACACAGCAGGCTACTTATTCGCTGGAGTCATTCAATTATATAAATCCTGACAAGGTGGTTCCTTGAATGATTCCACAGCCCAAGGCCGATTCTCTTGATTTCTTTGAAATCACGAACTATGTAGGTGTAATTCATTGTTTGCCCTTGTCAAAGACTGCAGCTCAGGACCTTGCTTCGAAGCGCTTTGATATCATCATTTCTCATTATTGTACCTTGGGCAAGATGATGATGATGATGATGATGATGATGATGATGATGATGATGATGATGATGATGAAAATAAGAATAAGATTGCACTCACTTTGTCAATATCACGTTGGTTGATGATCCAAGGTTGGTGTCATTTGCAGGATCCTTTGGGTGCTTTAATTTGTGCCTTTGGACTCCTCAGTGCTGGTGGTGTGCTTATGTTCATTGAGCCGCTGCATGTGCCCTGAACAACATCAGTGTTTGATGAATGTTTGGAAGGTTGATGGGTTCCATTTCTACATGATTGCGGCATCGGTATAGGGCAAGGGCAAGGATCAGATAGACCAATTCTTGAAGCTATGGACAACTCAGGCACCGTCCAACTCGCTCCCTTACACAGACCACAGGTGCATTGGCATTTGTACACTTTTCCATGAGAGATGCAAAATGCGCAGTGACAAGAGCATTGTGGAAGGTTCAACCAAGAGCAGTAGATGCAGAGAATGCCATTTGTGTGGATTATATGGTTGGGCAGGGGCATAGTCCTGTGGGCTGGCAGGTTGTACCATACCAGCGATGATGGCATTATAAAGCCGCTATCCATGCGCCAGCTGCTACAACATTGGCAGCAGGCACAGCTGCACGGGCACAGAACGATAAGCCGAAGCTGTGTTGCGCTCTTTCTTTGTAAATGAAAAAGATATGAGCAAAGGGAATGGCTAATTATTGAGCAAGACAACGCTCCTTGTGCAGGAAGTGGCGATTTTCTCGGCCGTTGAACGAGGCACCTGCTTTTTGGTTGCGACATGAATGTACATACCTGTATGCGTTAGGCAGGTGTTTACCTCGCAATTTTTGTGCAGTTCTGCTGGATTGATTCCATGCATTCAACAGGTCAAGGTGGTGGAGAGCGGAAGCATGTCCTTGCTTTGCGAAAGCATTCGGAGCACCAGCAGCTAAGTTTGCCAGCCACTGGGCAAACAAATTTTCTCCCTATAATTTCAGAGAGTCCAAAAATGTCATGTGAAATTGAGTCATATGCTTCGGTCACACACACGAAATCACGGTGCTGTAATGGATGCTCTTAGCTGCCCTGTTGCATAGATCACTACCATCAAGGTAGCTCCTCCTCAAATCTCCTTGGGTCCCTGAGCCTGCTTTCAAAGGTTTCCGTTTGCCCTGGCAACTGCAATAGCTGGACTCTTCCCAACGTGCGTGAGGAACGCCTCCGGCGTGGTGATCAAGAGGCATTTGCGACTTGGCAGCAAGGTAGGTAGCTGATGAAAGGGTGTTTCAGCAGATTGGATTTGGCCATAGCTTGCCTGAAAAACCAAGGTGACTCCAAGCGCTCGCAACTTTCCAGATTGGCTGCAAAAAGCCAAGACACAACGGCTACAGCGTGTAGCTGTGTAAGAAACGAACTAGTTTTGAAGGCAGATTGACCATGTTACCCTGTTTCATCCTTTTGATGTTTTTGCAGTCTGATTTTTTGACATTCTTTTGTATTACTGGTTCGCTTCTGAAGTGCCATGCATCAATAGGGCCGGTGATCAAGCATGCAATGCAGCATGGGTAACAAATTGCCTTCGTAGGTGCCCAAAAAGGGCATCCTGCCAAAGAAAAGCTGCACAGGTATATCATCACCAAAAGCTGAGCCATTTGAACAGTGCTCAACAATAGAGTGCTGTCTTACCTCAGGGGTGTGCTTGATGGCCTACAGTTCGAAAGGATTTATCTAAGATTGAAGTGGCATCGTGCGAGCAACACTTGTAATTATAGAATTTGATATCTTGTGGCCTGTAGACAAGGCCAACACACCTCCCATAGAGTAGCCGGCGCAGAATCCGCGCTCAATCCAGGTATCCAGTGATCTGAAGCTTGCGCCAAACGTGTGCACTGTATTGCATTGCCTTGACTTTGATACTGAGTTGTAATTGCATCAGTCATCAAAAAGCGATTCCGAGGACATGATGATTCCCATGGTCAGGGCCTTGATTCTGCTTAAAGATGGTTATTTTCCGTTTCGAATGTGATGTTGTCATTGAGCCAGGGGGTAAGTAATAGCAGAATAGCATGTGATATATTGTTGTTTGGACTTGCCAGTGTTGCATTTCTTGCATCATGCATCCACCCTGCTGATGTTGATGGCACTGGTGTTTTCAGCCGAGGTGCTGGTGTCGATCACAGATTACACTGCTGATGTGCGAGACCTGAGCACAACAAATCAGTCAAAATCACAGCAGCTCAGAGGGTCTCAGCTCTGAATGCTTTGTTTTGTACATCTACGCTAGCGCTTCATGATATATGACCTGCAGGGATGATTTGTACCCTTTCACTTGTCGAAGTCATGCGAATCAGCCCGGCCAGCACTTGAAAATCCTATGTTTTACTGCTGAGGTCGCAAAACTGGGTCCTGAAGTGGCGGCCAACAGCCTGCCCTGCAACGCCCTGACGGACTGCACCTGGTTGTTGTGGGGGGACGTTTTGGGTTTGAGGATCTTGAGGGCACGTTGAAATCGTTTGAATCAGACCTGGGGACCCTTTGTTTTGCATGTGATATGAGTCGAGATATGATATGTTTATTATTGTTTGAGAGCATGTTTGATACTGTGTATATACATTTCACAGGAACTAAAAGCCTTGCACTTGCACTTGAATTTGGCTCAAGCCTATACATCTCTATCTATTTTGATATGGACACGAACCCACTTTATTTTTTGTGCAAAGCTGAAAAAGACTCCGACTATCGCAGGATGATGTGGGCTATGACATCACTTCCAAGGCTGGTTGAATACACCGGTTGAATCTCCCACAGTCCGTGTGGTTGATGAAGGTCTTCTGAATGCAGATGTTTCAGAGCCGGATGTTTGTTTTGGTGGATGTATTTCTGTGATTGGTAGGTCCTATCAGATCCTCGTGGTGCCTTTCTGTCTCAGCAATGCTTCAATGATGCCATGAAGGCAAGGCTGAAGTCACGGAGCGCTTTCCAGTGTGAAGAAGAAGCGACAAGTTTGCCATGGCACTTTTGTTGTGCCAAAGATGTCACCAATAATTATTTGATGCAAATGGCAGATCTAGGAAGGTTTCACATGAATACAGTTGGGACTCATATTTTGGAGGACGTCAGTGTGAACACAGACTAATGTAGGTAACAGGGATACACAAGGGGGTGAGCACTTGCCGCCTCCTTCATAACCTGAGGCCAAAGGAAAAACAGCTGTCTCCTTAGTGCAAGTGATGTTTGGTGTTAGCTTCCGATGATGCTGGGGCGCATTCTCAAGATTGTTGAATTTCCGGTGCCACTCCTGTTGCAAAGATGAGCCAACTACATCATCAGAAAGCATTCAGACTCTCCCAAACGTATGATATATTGTATGAGGCTGGCTTCTACAAGCTGATCAGTGAGATCGGTGATTTGATTGAGAAAGCAACTTACGCAACGAAGGTGCGACAGGATTCGTGGATCATCCAATGGTACAGTTTAATAGCCAATCATGATATGTCATGAAATGAATGTTTTTAAGTTTGCATACCGTACGCCGTACGCTTGCTCATCTTGTGGATAGTTGCAGGCTGATGGTGCTGCCGTGCCGCTCCTATCCAAGCCGTGTGGAGCCTTAAAGTGAAAGGATGACCGTCCGGGCAAAAGCTGTGGCGAATGATGGCACAACTGGTCACTGTCTACAGCTCCTGCAGCAAGGCCTCAAGGCTACGAGATTCAGCTACGTGGTGCCTTGCAGTTGTCCCCGAAGGTGGTGCTACGTCGCTGAGCTCAGTTGTATGTAATTGTTTTTGTCTTCAGGTTGTGAAGGATAGGATAGGTATGGCAAGCAGTATGGCAGTATGGATAGGTCATGATAGGTCACAGGTCTTTGCAATTTACATAAATTCAGTGTATGAGATGCATGGAATCATTTTGCTGCCCTTCGCAGACAATGATTTTGACGCCTGAGGTGCTCCAAAAACCCAAGCATTGCCTGCTGGTTGGGAATCTGTACCAAAGGTGCAAGATGCAGAGCTTAGTGGGTGATGCTGATATTGGAGGTGATGAGCAAGCATCATGATACTCGTAGACGATTGTTTGGGGGCGGGCACATGTTCAACAAAGTCATGATAAAGTCATGTAAGGTGATGGCACCTATGCAATAGATGACCTTTAGACTACTGTAATATGTCACACAAGTGTCCTTGGACATACTCTTCCCATTGCCACCATTTGCACCTCCCCCACTTTGCCACTTGTGGCATGGTGCCTTTAGTGATGTGGTTACCGGAAATGCCATCATGCCGTCGGGAAGGTGGATGCCATGCCAGCTTCCGTTGCCTGAGATAAGTCGGCGGCTCCTCCAAGAATGAAATGACACAGGTTGCTGTTGAGCGACCAGGCGTGTCCTTAGTTTTCTCAGTCTCCATGAATTTCAAAGGAAAAACAGTTGAGGGGGTAAAAACTCAGGTCAGTGGATATTGCATCTGAATTAGATCTTTATAGGGAAACTGGAAGGGTCCGGCTTTTTGAAGTTGTTTTAGCAATCGATGAAAGGCACAATGGCAATTTTCAACAGCAAAATTGAATCAAGCGCATACAGGCGCCAGACGGACAACATCGTTTTAGATCAGTGTGATTTTTAGCATGGGAAGGCCCGGTGCTACCAACACACCATGTTTCAATATAATTGGCATTAAACAGCAACAATAACACCATGGGATTCACCATGGGGTTCACCATGGGTTTGATGCTTGGTACGATGGTTGGACAGTGAAACCAGCACTGGGCTTTCCCTTGCCTAGTCCTCCAGGTCACCACCCGGGGGGACTAGCCTCGATTTACAGATCCCTTGGGGAGTTCCAGGAGGTCACTGTGATTTAACAACCTGTTATCATTGACCATAAAAGATGTTGGAACTGCATGGCTTGTTAATTAGCGACAATATACTTGAAACAAAAGAACGCGTGCAGATTTCATGATCCAAATGTCATGCTTGTAAAATTATCTGAAGAACTGAGATCCATAATAATTTTACACCACAGATGCCTTTGGTTTCAACCAAAATCCAGCTCTCACAACGTCTTGGTGCTTTTCTTGTTGGAAGCTGACCTCCAACCAACACTCTCCATGTGGTCTTCCCTTAGGTCTCCTTCATGACGTTGTAGGTTGGAAATGATTAACCAGGGATTGGAAAGTGATAACAATTTCAACCCGTTTATTGGGACATTGGTACTTGTAGGGCTGACAACCAAAAAAACATGTACAGCAGAGAACCTGACCTTGTGCAGATTTTTTGTTGACTACCAATGCCTGGAATCAGCCGATTTGTTTTGACATCAAGGTGGCAACAGTCCAGAAAATGGTGTGTGTGAGTGCAGTGTGCAGGTATTTCTGGAGATTCTGAAGAATATTTGGCGTGGAGGGTTTTTATAGCTGTGCCAACATCCAGATTTTTTTTCAAAACTGAAAACTGAAACTTGTAGATGTGTTTTTTTTGATATTTTTGCTCAAACTGACAGCCCCCTGCATTGCTGGTACTGCCCAGGCCTGTGCTCATGGCCCATTTGTCCTGAAAGACGGTGGCAACCATCCTGGTTGCACTTCGTGAGAGGCATTTTAGGGGCGCTGTGCCTGAATCTGTTTTTTGAGGAATCTGCGGTTTTGTAGACTTTGAGCTGTGAAAGTTTTGCAGCCAGTTGCAGGACGCAGTACTGAAATTTGGAGAAATGAAAATCATATCCGCTTCCAGGGAAATGCCTGAAGGATGCTGAAGCAGTTCACTATCCAAACAAGTGTTTGCCATTGCTACTTGACCCATCATGCGCTCTTTTGGCTCAGTTTTTTCATGATTGAAAGGTGAACAGAAAAGCATGCAATGACTTATAAACGTATATGTAAACGTTATAAAACGGGATGGTGAAACAAAATGAGCCATTTAATAAGACATCTTCAGCAAACGGCATATTGATGATGAAAGAAATCCTGCACCCCCGTTGGTAATATGAGTATCCAATTCATTGTGTATTGGGATGTTTGTGAAGCTGGTGCATCAGATGAGCAAAATCGTTTGGACAATGCAATGTACTAGTCATTTAAGTCATGGCATTAGGTAGCATGTATCCAGAACTGTTCAGGTTCTTCGGGGCCAAGATGACGTAAACCTCATGAGTCCATTTTGCTGTGACAGACATAGGATATGATAGGATATACTACCCGGATATGATACTGGTTCCCTTTGAAGGAAAGTTCATGCATTGTGTAGTGTTTTGTTTTTGTGATACATTACTCATTACGATACATTGTGAAGCTTTGGCATCTTCACAGATTCCAGATTTGAATCGACACGAATAACAATAGGCTGTTCTGTTGAAGAATGCGCAATCGATCCAGCAATGGACCCAATGGGGAGAAGGCAGCATTCTCCCAGTTGAGCGTGAGATTGGTGCTTTTGTTGCCGATCCTCTTCTTGGCCGGTGCCTAGCTGATTGCTCATAGTTCATCGTGTTCAATGACTTATGCCACAGTCAAAGTGCACAGTTTGGCTCTATCCAAGGCATGGTTCAGCATCCTGGCTTTCTCTTGCGCCAAGCTTTCTCTAGGACTCAGAGTTGATGCATTGGTGCATTCATTTTTACGGGCCTACTGGAATGGAGCTTCAGCCTTTGGTTTCAAAAGGTTTTGAAGGTCTGCAAGGTCAATATTCAGATACATAATTGTAATAACTATGTATCAGTTTCAATTATGACTGGTAATGTGGGACCCCAGCTTTGGAAATCTCACAGCCTTGCTTCAGATCTTCAGATCAAACAAGTCGCTAATGTGGCAGGACTCCAGCAGTGCGAATGAGAGGCCGGTTGCAGCTTGCACTTATATAAGATTTTGAGCTATCTTGCGCAGCTTGGGTCGCCAAACTGAAATTATTGATGCTACAAAATCACATGTTCATAAAATGGGGGACCTGGGTCTAGACAGAAGGCGAAAGGCGTGTGGGAAGGATCTCGCAGAACACCTTGTGTGGTTATGCTGGGTGGTTAACCTTACTTGGCATACCTCGACCTGTTCAGTTCGAGAAAGAGGACAGCAAGTCCAGATGTCATTAGACTCGCCTTTGTCAACGGCACTGCAGACTCCGTGGTGTCCTCAACAGTCTCTCGTCTTTGCCTGGAAATTTGCATGAACGCATTCATGATCAAAAGAGCCGTTTGTTTGCTGCACATGCTCTTCATTGTTTGATTGAATTGTTTCAAGTGCCTTGATCAACCTCTCCAGAGCCTGCATACTTCCACGTTGGATGATCATGTTTTTGAGCTTTCAAAGGAAACCACTGCCTGAGCGTTTGGTGCGCTTGGGCCACTGTATGCTGGTGCCGGCACTGGGGTCATCCAAGCAGGATGATGAACTGGCGACTCCACTGAAGGGGGAAGTGGGGAAGTGGTAAATTGTCAAAGTTATATATAAGGTTTTCAAAGTGTATTCGGCAACTTCACTGTATACAGGTTACTATTTTAGACTTTTACACGTAGAAACTTCAGTGATTTAGTTGATTCTGGACATCCCCCTGGGAATTTCCAGCATAAAATCAGGTACGTTGAGCTCCAAAAAACCCATCGTTCTATACAGGGGTTTCTTTTGTTGGTGGGGTACCTGGGGGCACAGAGTCTAAGATCCTGATTCTGTACAGCCAGAATGTGGCCAATCTCAAACTTGGGGGCCTTGAAAATGTATCTGTCGAGGTTTTTTTGGCATGACATGGTCTTACTTGGGGGCCACTGATCTATGCAAGTTCCTGACCAAGACAGTTTTCTAAAAAGTAAGCTGGGGTCCTTGAATCTATTCATATCTGTTCAGCAAATGGCCACTGACCAAAAATATCCAAAAATGTACCCCAAGTTCTGATTCTGTACAGAAACCACCTGGGAGGTCAAATCGAGGGTAGGGGTAGAATGTTCCAACTTGGAGGACTTGATTCTGTAATATTATGTGCCTGAATGTTGTTATATGATGTTTGAAGCTGCAAGTTTGGATTATTAATCCATAGAAAGATTTTACCTTTGTAAAAGATAGCTGTAAAAAAAGATAAAACAGCATTGTAGAGACTTTTTAAAGGGGGGGCAGGACGGAACATAAATGCACGAATGAAATATAATGAAATTAATTTGTGATATTTTGCATCTTAGATTTCAGATTTTGGATTTGTGTTTTTGGAGTTTAGATTTCGGATATTTTTTTCATGGTATAAAACGATTGGTTTTTTGGAGCCTAACATACTTGATTTTATGCAGGAAATTCTTTGGATCCCAGGGGGATATTCATCCCAATTCGTTCGATGTGATTTGTTTGGAGATGTTTGGAAAGTTTTGGTTTTGACTCTGATTTTTGGGCCCATAGCCGAGCCTCCGACCGGCCATGACTGGCCCATTTTGCGAAATTTCTGGAAGATACAG
The DNA here is from genome assembly GCA_000507305.1 of Breviolum minutum Mf 1.05b.01. Lineage (NCBI taxonomy): Eukaryota > Dinophyceae > Suessiales > Symbiodiniaceae > Breviolum > Breviolum minutum. Next base: position 175,084 of record DF239033.1, read on the forward strand.
CATTCAAGAATATTCAAGATCATTGGCCACCAGATTTTTGAAGATCAAAGCTACTTGGTGGCCACAGGTGCCCACCATATTTGGTTGATTTTGGTTGGAATAGCCATGAATGAATAGCCATAGCATGCCATGGCTAATTTTAGAAAAACAATGAAAAAACAGGAAAACCATGAACAAACCAGCTGCAGTACAAAACGGTGTTTTCAACAATGGCGGGTTTTTATGCAATTGCATTCGTTGTGTTTTTTTTTGAATTCGGACGACCATCTTGGCAATGCCACGGTGCACTCAATCCATCGCGGTGCCGCCAAACTGCTCCAGCATATGCGCAGCTCCTTTGCATTTAGATGCATCTAGTGACTATCAATGACTGATGTTAGATGATTTTGATATATTTTGATGTATAGATAGAATATTTCCAAAAAATGTGGCAAAAGATGGCAACAGAATCTGCAAATGATCTTCAAAAGCCAAACCTTTCCAAATCCACGTGTACATAATCTCTCTCTCAACAAAAAATCAAACCCAAACCCAGTACAGAATAGTAACCCCAAGGATAAACAATGAGGATCATTGAGGTGTCACAGGGGTAGTTGTGTTTAATTATGTTTGATTCATTTTGATTCCTAGTTTTTAATAGTTTTTGCATGTTTTTACCTCCAAGATCCTCCAAGTATTTTCTGGGTGGTGTCATTCTGTAATGGATTGTGGATTGGTTTGGGTCTGAGAGACTGATTCTTTACAAATAGAGATTGGATGTGGTTGGTCAGATTGCATGTTTACGTTTTTTTNATTTTTTCTAAAATTGTAAGAATTGTTATGAAATGCTTTACTTTGTTCCTCATTGTTCATCCCCATGTTCATCCCATTTCATCCCTGTTCATTTGCTTTACATTTTGTTTGAATGGTTTGGCATGGTTTGGCTAAATTTGGCCTTTCATGGCCCTTCTATGCCCTTCTACGCCTTTCTTCTTGACAGTTGTGATACTATCAGTACCCGATGGTATTTGTTGCTTTCACAGTTTACATATGTTCGCATACTTTTACTAAGGGGATCGAAGGATGTGTGGAACCAGTTTATCCGCCAGAATGGAACAGCAAGCGTGGGATTTGGCGTACCATGGCCAAAATATGCCGGGTTTGCCACAGTGTGTGCGGATGTTTTTGGTATTTTTTGGATGTACATGGATGTACAGAAGATGATTGGTCAAACATGAAGGATTTATTATGATTTATATACAATTCATTACAATTCATATCATTTGGGAAATTTGATGAGGAAATTGAAACAATATGAAACGTGCTGAAACAGTAATTTGAATTAAAATGAAATATATAATTTGAATATGTTTACGAAAAAGCGATTTCAATCTGTTTGAGTGAACATATGTGAACATGGATGGGCATGGCATGGCAATGCGTGGCATGACTGTCCAAAATTTTTGCATCTGAGTTGCAAGATGCGCAATGATGACGGAGACTGTACATGGACGTCCGAGAGTCAGCAACCACCATACCTTCTACAACCCGCACCTTGTTTGCACATGTTTGCAGTGTGCAGCGGTTGGGCAATGTTAGACGATTTTTTGAAATCCTTTGATTGGTTCTGAATGGTTCTGATATGTTCTGATTCTCAGTGGTTTTTGTCACCCAAATTGTTGTCAACATTTGTGAAACATCTTGGATTTTACTGCAACATATTGCAACACAGCCCACCCATGCCCACCCGACGTCCATGTATGTCCATCCATGTCCATCCATATCCTTGATATTATTCCTTGATATTAGTTGAACTTCCTTGATATTCCTTGAATTTCCTTCATATTCGTTGCATTTCCTGACTATGTTATAATTATTTATAATTTAAAATCCTTCACTACACATCAATTCCATTCAATACCCATCGCAGGCAGACCAAAATTTGGGAATGGACGACAGCTATCTCCAAGACCGTGGGGCTTGTGCCATCAAGCGAGATTGTGCTTCGGTTGCATCGCTCACGGATGCAGGGGGTGGATTCCTCTATAGATCTCTATAGTGATCTATACATAGTCCAAAAATCGTAAATTGAACTGTAGTTTTTTTTGATATTTTATATAAGAATTTTATAGAATTTTATAAGGAGTCAGGTTGATGCTTTCGGATGCTGGGTATTTTCATGATTTTTCATGAATATGTGGAAATATGTGGAAGATTGCGTAAGGAATTGTAAGGATGTGTAAGGGATTGTAAGGGTGTTCAGCTGGGTGTCCTTATTCTGTAGTGGGGATAAGAGTTTGAATGGTTGATCACTTCATTCTGTACTTCTTTTCCGCTGAGAGTGGGTGATGGTTGAACCATGTTGAACCACTTTGAAGTACATGCAAGGTTTTGGGGTGGGTTTTTGGGTCTATAAGCTTTGTTTTTGTACAGTATTTGTCTTGTGTTTCAAATGCAGGGCCTTGATTTTATACAGTCTAGATGCTTTAGGAATCTCTGGGAAATTTCAGGGGATCAAGATGGACAGAACATCCTTCAAGAAACAAAGGAAACATGCACAGTACATGGGCAGTGTTTCTGATTCTGTAGATGGAACTTGGGTTGCCTTTTGATGGGGCACTGATTCTGTACAGGGAAATGTTTTTAAATTTTTAATGATCACTTATCTACAGTGTTAGACAGAACTTCATCAGGGTTTTCATGAGTGTTCAATTTCAGACCCCAACATTCAGGGTCCCTGGATTGTAGTTATTCAATGAACAAATCATCACACTTTCTGCAAAAAGGTTGTGGGCATTTGTGGACGGTTGTGGTATGTTGAAGATTGGTGAGATATGTTTTTTGCATGTTCGGTGTGTAGGTGTGTGTACAAATCCTGCGGCCACATGCTGTCATTGTAGATGAAATTTGCAGGTATCATTAGACATCATTAGACGAACGCAGACATTTTGGCTTGCGTGTGGATCGATTTGGGTAACATTGTGTAGTCAATTTGTGGATATTTGTGGTCATGTTTCCATTCGGTGCAATGTGGCGGTTGCTTTTCTTGGTGAATCTCCTGCCCGCCAGCGCGGGGTCGCAAGACACGTTAACTTCACGTGGAGAGGGGTCGAGTCTTGGCGGCGAAAGGATAGATTGGGGGATCATGGGGGACCAGGAATTCTTTAGATATCTTTAGATTATTTTTAGGCCGATTTTTTTTGAAATCCGAAGAACAATGAAGAACATATAAGAACATAGAAGAACAATGAAGAACAAATGTTTTCAAGGAGAAGATATTTGTTCAACACTGGTAGACCAAGTTTGCCCAGAACATCCCAGAACTGATCCATTTCAAACAAGCTTTGGAGTCACAGCACCCAGTTCGTGATTTTGTAGTTGTGTACCACTGTTTTGTAATGTTTTGTAAATAGTGACACTTGCATACCAATCCATGGCTATTGCATGCTATTGCATGCCATTGCTGATTCAAGCACTTTGGGCATTTGCCTGCATTCCCGGTTGTGTGATCAATTGTGATCATTTGCGCATCTAGTGTAGAAGCATGGCGCTTCGACGAAGCAACGCATTTGATGTTGATGTGGCGGGACAAGACTGGATAATCCCATCAGATAGTGATGATGACGATGTGGTGCATCGCCACCCTAGCTCAGTGCCGGTGAGTGATGCGGTGGATCGCAACCGCAGCTCAGCCCCAGTGAGTCCAGCACCAATGAGCTCAATCCTTTTTGGTCGCAATTCGACGGGGCAACGTGGAGTGGACACACCTTCCGTTTCTGGTTCACCAGGGCATAGGGTACGTGTTATCAAGACCATCAATCCAGGCCGTTTGGGATGCTTGCCCCATGAAATTGTCAAGCCCAAGTCAACAAAGTTCCAACGAGATTTCAATGAGGCCTTGATCCAATTTCGTTCCTCCTCACAAGTCAGTCCTGACAAATCAATGCAGGTTCTGATTGTTGCCATGAACGCTAAAGGGTGGCGGGTCGTGAATCGCCGATGGGTCCGAAACGCAGATCCTTGGTATCTCTTGGGTAGAGAGATGGACAACTTGCCCGGGCAGCGCTTTGGTGCTAGCTCTGGCTCGGCGGATGCTTAGGAAAATCTTGGAAAAGCACATTTGGGATTGCTTTCTTTCAGTGTGAGGCCTGCATAGGCCTGCCATATCCAGCCATCATTCTTGGATTTTTTTTGAGAAGCACCAATTAGAGACTTTCGTTTGTTTTTGAAATTTGGCATTGAGCTGGTATGTGCTGGTCCTGGCCTCCCACTCCATCTTAGTCGCCTGCATTTTCAATCGCCACACCTTCCACATTTTCACACAATAGTTTCAAGATGTTTCAAGATTTTTCCGGGAATTTTCAGGAGGTTACCAGCTTCAGGTAGTTCAGCTTTCTCAAAGCTTTACACATCTTACATCATCTTACACAGTCTTACATGAACCACTGTACCTCAATGTATGTCATGTATTTTTTAGGGGTTGCTATTCTGTACTGAGATGTGGTTGGATTTGTGTTGAGAGACTGATTCTATACAGATTGGATCAGATTGGGGATGATTGGGAGTTGGAAAACATTGGGAAAGGAATCTGGAAAAGATGGGAAAGTATGGAAAATAGATGTATATACAAAATCAGTCTCTCAACCTCAAACCAATCCACAATTCATTACAGAATGACAACGCCCAGAAAATACTTGGAGGATTTTGGAGGTAAAAACATGCAAAAACTATTAAAACTAGGAACCAAAATGAATCAAACATAATTAAACACAACTACCTTTGTGACACCTCAATGATCCTCATTGTTTAACCTTGGGGTTACTATTCTGTACTGGGTTGGGGTTTGATTTTTGTTGAGAGAGTGATTGTGTACACATGGATTTGGAAAGGTTTGGCTTTTGAAGATCGATGAACATCAATTGCTTGATGTTTCCTGCATGCTTAGATATACTTAGCAATGCCAACATAGATGCATTGCAAAATTCGCAGTTGGCCAGTCAAGGCATTTCAAGCCATCACCCAGGCATGTGGTTTCGACCTGGGTTTCGACACGTGGTTTGATAGAATAGGAAAATGCAGCCACCGACGGATGACTGTGTAGTAGGGCTACAAAAATTTGTTTAGGCATGTTGAGGCGGGTGGGGAATTTGTTGCGCATACGCACCCATACAGTCCACGTATACAGTCGCATAAAGTATCATCAAGTAATGCTGCCTCTCACATGTTCACAATGGTTTACGGACGATTACGGATACGCAATCAGCCAAGCAAAAATATTTCAAAATGAATCAAAATATTTCAAAATGATACCACGGTATACCACATGATTTGAATTAATTATCAGTTTTTTCATCATTATTTGGATTTATTTGGCATCGGCTACATTTGTTCGCCCAGGTGGTTTAAGGCCGAAGATCACACACAAGACTTGCTTAGCTACACCGCTGGTTGGGGTGGTCAGCGCAACGTGTTTCTGCTGGACTGCTTTGGAGCTAGCCGATCACTGACGTTTCTTTGAATGTAGCTGTTGCAACCGGTATTGTACGGTAATGGAAGAGAAAAAGGTATTAGAAAGGAAAAGGAATGATAGGAAGAACATGGAAGAACATTGAAGGACACTGGAGGATACTGAAATATACTGAAGGTATCTGAAGGGATCTGAAGGGCATTAACAAGAATAAACATGATATGAATAGAATGGAAATGAATTCGGTGGACAGAGTTTTGAAAATACATGTTTGGTGCGGTTTCAGCAGTTATCCAAGGAAAGCTTTTTCTAAGAACGGCTTCTCCAGTTCAGCTTATGACATCGTGCTGGACAAGCAGCACGACATTACATCCAGAGAAGGCTTTTGGATCTTACTGGACTATGCGCTCCAGCGTCTCGGCATGTCTCGGCTGATCTTGAAATCAAGTGCTTCGTCCATCTTCATCCATAAGCCGTGGAAAATTCAAAAGTCATCCACCTTACACCTTAACATAATTATAAATGGTTTAAAATACCTTGAATATCCTTAAATAATCTTGAATATATTTCATTATATTTCAATATCCTTATAAAAATCCTTATATCTTCAAATCATTTTTCGGAAAGTTGGATCTTAGGTTAACCCCTGGCGGTGCTTTGATAGCGGGACCGCCATGCTCGATATTTGTCGCTGCCTGCGCGAGTCTACATGCAAGGTCCGAAGCATGTCCATCAGGAGACGAGAATCAATATTTGGTTCGGTTGTCAAACCGGATATGGAAAAACTTCGATGCTTTGTTTCAATTTCATCTACGAGTACAGTTTACTGGAGTAGTATGGAGTAGTTGGATGTTTTTTTCATTAGATAATAGTTTTCATCTTTTGCATCATTTCAATTTTTCCAGTTTCTAGAACTTGTTTATGTGTCAAGATTTCCATGAATTTCCTCATGTTCTGTGAACAAAGTTTCATGTTTCAACATCTCAGGCGGAACTTATTCGCATCTTGGTGATCACCCGTCGCCAACTGTTTTATCTGGTGGAACAGCCAGCCCAATCGTGGGCGTTCAAATGTTGCTGGATGGTTGGCGCTGCTGCAGCAGCATCCATGTGACTAGCCACCAAAAAATGTCATCAAACGTCATCAATGACAACCAAATACAACCACACTATACCAAAACATTCTAAATTATACTAAATTAATCTAAATATATCTAAATTAAGATTTTCTTATCATGTCTTATCGCTTCTTGATGTTTCTTCTGTAGTCCGCCACTCTTCGGGTGAGGTTCGTCGTCCATACATGGCAGTCCTTTTGGGGAAGCGACTTGCTTAAGCCCACCCATCTGCTTACAAACATGGAGCCGCTTGGTTTGTGGTTGGAAATGTGGGGTCGGGTTGGGTATTGTGGGACTATGCAGGGATAATCAGGGATATTTGTATACTTATGTGTAGTTCATTTATGTTCGTTTTATTTCATTTTAATTTGATGATTTCAAACAGTTTCAAAATTGGAAGCGTAGGGATTTGTTGTGCATTTCTGCTTGATGATGCAGGTTCATTTTGTACAGAATCAAGGCCAAGCAACAAGTTGTTATGATACTGAGGGAATCTTAGGGGTTAACAGAAAATGTTGGGGCAGGTGTCCTGATTCTATTAGGAAAATTGCCTCCGTATCTCTTGATATTTCTTGGGGGTTTCTATTCTGTACATGACCAGTGGGCTGGTGGCATCAAGGTCTATCGAGAATATGCGACGCAAGATGACAACTGCCAAGAGACTACACTTCAGTGTGGCTGGGACAATTTTTTTGAGTTTCAAAGAATTCAACAGAAATACCTAAATACCTTCATAGAATCTCCTAGGCATCCATGAAATGCCATCAATATCCATTAACTATCGTTACTGTATCATCGCACACTTTTCACCATAACATCCCTGCAACATGTTGTAAATGAACACGTATCTATGTGGTTGTTTTGGTGTTGAGGTTTGTCCTTTCATGTTCTTTCTCACCACAGCTGGTCCAAGTCTCTCGCCCGCTGAGGAAAGATTGCAGAAGCGCAACTCTAAACGCAAAACCCCAAAAATCTACCACGTAGCCACTGCCAGTGGCTGGCATGGAACCAAACATCTCGCAAGCAGTGCGAGATACACGGCAGCCTTTGCTACTGAGATCTTTCGTTGCTGGAAACAGGAATGGCAATACTTCCTTTTAGAAGATGCCTTGCAACAGAAGTAGCAGCTGTTGGGTAGATATGGGTAGATGATCTACCGTCGATGCCTATCATAGGATCAGTTTGGTATAGTTTGGTAGTCGCCTTAAGTTTTCGAACAACTTGCTCTCCATCGATAGTGTGGAGGAGCACTCGTCCTGGCCAGCTTATTGGTCATCCTAGGTGTATCCATGTGTACTCCATTGTACTCCCATGTTCCCAAGAGGGATGGAGGGGTGACATTGGATGACATATGATTTGCAGTCTGCTGGTGGTCAATCGGGGGAAAAGAGGTGTCACGAATTGCTTCGATAATCCAATGATGTTTTTTTTCTGAGAAAAGTGTTTGAAGATGTTTTCATGAAGATTTTTGAATATAATAAGTTGTTGAATGATTTCAGAAGAAAATACTGTAGAAATCTGTAGAAGGAACCAGGTATCGAAAAGAGACCCTTCTGGGCGAGCATGGGCACCCTATGCCATTTGCATTTCTGAGGAGACGAAGCCTCCACCGTTTGATCAGCTTCGTCAGCCTACACTGCTGTCAGTGTATACCAAGAAGGACATCAGCTCATGCAGGCATATGCAGCCACAATTAGACCGCATAAATATCCACAAATTACACAGGTGAGAGGCGTTTGAAATATCCCTTTCAGGGTTTGTCAAAGTACTATGGATTTTCCAAGATGCCATTGAGATCCATTGAGGATCATTGAGGTATATTGAGGTCATGTGAAAGTAAATTTCAGTGAGAATAGAACACTGTAGAACAGACATGAACAGAATAGAACAGATATGAACAGAATTGAACAGATATTTTGGGAACATTGTTCTGCGATGTTCTTCCTCATCGGGTTCTATCGGAGGAACCTGCTAAGTCCATCAAAACCCAGCCTGGAGAGGAGAGTGATGGAGAGGGAAACTTGAGCTGGGGTGCTGGGCATGGCCGGAAAAGTCTTGCCTATTGGCGACGATGTTGCTCTAAGAGTGGGAGGTAGTTCCATGGCATCCATGGCTATCATATGAGTATGAGAATCCGTATGAGATAATGAGATAGTATGAGTATGCATGAGTGATAATGAATACATAATAAATCATCATAATACATTTGAATACAGTATATTTGAGTATCATTAAATTCCTAATCTATAGTACATTCAACAGAGATTTTAGGAACATTGTTCTCATAGTCTTCCTATGTCTTCCTCATTGGGCTCTGTCGAAGGACCCCCCTGTGCCCATCAAAGCCATGCCTGCAGACGAGAGGGTAACTTGAGCTGGGAATGGCCGGAAAACCCGGGGACATGAAGGAAAGGAAGGCGATCTCCTTCAAAATATTTCAAAATACTGTTCATTTTTCTTGAATGTTCCTGGTGGTTCATATTCTGTAGAGCTCATAAGGGACATGGGTGCTGGGTGCCTGATTCTGTACCTAGAAAACCCCGAAGATATTCCAAGGTCCAATTGAATTTTCATGATGGATTTTTCTTGAATGTTCCTGGTGGTTCATATTCTGTAGAGCTCATAAGCGACATGGGTATTGGGTGCCTGATTCTGTACCTAGAAAACCCCGAAGATATTCCAAGGTCCAATTGAATTTTCATGATGGATTTTTCTTGAATGTTCCTGGTGGTTCATATTCTGTAGAGCTCATAGGGGACATGGGTGCTGGGTGCCTGATTCTGTACCTAGAAAACCCCCAAGGTCCTTAGGGTATCCCAAGGTCATCCAAGGTCCAATTGGAATTTTGAAGAGGATATTATCTCTGGGTTCCATGTTCATTTTTGACCCAGGGTAATGCTTCATTTGTGGGATGTATACCCATTGGATCCCATTGGAGGGCAAAAGGGATCAAAAGGGTACAGGGATGTTACAAGGCAAAACCATAAAAAACATCAATTTGAAACTTACACATCAACTACCAAATTGTTCNATGGATTTTTCTTGAATGTTCCTGGTGGTTCATATTCTGTAGAGCTCATAAGGGACATGGGTGCTGGGTGCCTGATTCTGTACCTCAAAAACCCCCAACGTCCTTAGGGTATCCCAAGGTCATCCAAGGTCCAATTGGAATTTCCAAGAGGATATTATCTCTGGCTTCCATGTTCATTTTTGACCCAGGGTAATGCTTCATTTGTGGGATGTATACCCATTGGATCCCATTGGAGGGCAAAAGGGATCAAAAGGGTACAGGGATGTTACAAGGCAAAACCATAAAAAACATCAATTTGAAACTTACACATCAACTCCCAAATTGTTCTGAATTTTCTGAGTTTCTAAGATTCTGGTTGTGAAATTAAATGATGCACTTCCAACATAAAAAGCCACCCAAGAAAACTCCCATTGGTTCCCTTGATAAGGCATGATGAGGCCAATTGAGGCCATATAAAGCCTTTTGTGGTCTTTTTGTGGCCATGTAGAATGGCTGGTTGGTAGATGGGGTGTTACATAAAGAATTTGAACCCAAAAGATTCCATAGTTTTTTCATTCAAATGTCACTTGAACACGGTGACATGCCAATATACATTTTCCTTTCCAGGATTTGGTGGCTTTTCTTGTTTCAATTTTATTTTTCTGTGATTTTGCTACCTTTTCTCATTTGAATATGATAGTGCTGTGACTTTGCTACCTTTTCTTGTTTCAATTTTATTTTCTGTGATTTTGCTACCTTTTCTCATTTGAATATGATAGTGCTGTGACTTTGCTACCTTTTCTTGTTTCAATATTATATTTTTGTGATTTTGCTACCTTTTCTTGTTTCAATATTATATTTTTGTGATTTTGCTACCTATTTCTTTTTGGGATTATATATATATTGTAGAAAAGGTAGCAAAATGTTTGATATGATATGATTTTGGCTCAATTTTTTGCTCAATTTTTGGACGGTGGGGTTTTCGTTTAAGCAGGGATTTGACGCTTGACCGCTTGACCTCCAATTCTGTTTACCAAACCTTGAAGAGTTTGCAGCGAGGCGAGGGCTGAGGTATTGCGCGAGCCCGAGGAAGTGTGCTCCTTCGGCGCCATCAAGGGGAGAGACAGGTTGAGCGGGTATGTGTGGAGCTCGAGCCGTGGAGCGGTCTGTGTTCAGCGCCAGTGGAGACCCGATGGGGGACACAACAGTTGCTTTCCGCTGAATATTTTTTGCATGTGAGGAGGTGCTCCAGGAGGTGAATGCTACACAGAGACTCCACAAGGAGAAGCAGATGCTAGATCAAAAGGTGAATGCTAAAAGCAGACTCTAAATTATTTCCTAAAAAAAACAATGAGTTGGCAGCTGACTCGCTTAGGAGCAGCGCTCCTAAGCAAGTCAGCCTGCATGTCGGCAAGTCAGAGCTGCTAAAGAAAGGCAGACTCGCTCGGGAAAATCCTGACTCGCTTAAGAGCAGCGCTCTTAAGCAAGTCAGGTGGTTTTTGAATGTTTTTGAGAAGTGATGGACAACCGTATGCAGCGAGGCGCTAGCGTGCAGGGCAAGCTAGGTCAGAGCGAAGCGAACCTTTTTGCCAAGTAATTGGCAAAGGATCTCGGGATGCCAATTGGCCAGGCGCGGAAACTTGTCTGGCACTTGCATGGCAGCATGGCCGGCAGATGAGAATTTCTTTGGAAATTCTGACGCTGCAGAACATGAAGAGTTCGCAGAAGAGAATTTCTTTGGAAATTCTGACGCTGCAGAAAATGAAGAGTTCGCAGAAGAGAATTTCTTTGGAAATTCTGACGCTGCAGAAAATGACATCTAAGCATTGTGATGTCAGACAGGAGCGCCACCTCCGCCGCCCCACCTCCGCACCCACCTCCGCGTTGTAGGTTTTTCTTGTTATTCTTTGTTTGCTTTGGTTGCTTTTCTTTTCTTCTTATTCTTGCTTGCTTTTCTTTTCTTCTTATTCTTGCTGGCTTTTCTTTTCCTTCTTATTCTTGCTGGCTTTTCTTTTCCTTCTTATTCTTGCTTGCTTTTCTTATCTTGTTTTTCTAGCTTGCTTTTCTTTTCTTGTTTTTCTTTGGGCTGAGAAGAGCGAAAGGTTGAAGTTTGAGCTTGCCTTGCGTTTCTGGACAATTGGGTACACGAACCATTCGGTTCAGGAGTCCAAAGCCAGATTCTTCTTTGATAGGTTTTGGGTCAATGGAGAAATCCGGGAAAGCTTTGCACAGGTGTACAGAAAATCGACGCGATAGCTTTCGCCTACCTTCGGTGGAATAAACATCAATGTTGCTGATTCGAACCCGGTTCTTGATTGGCACCTGATTCATGTATGTTCTAAAAAGGCATTCCAATGATCATCTCAGGTGAAAACGCGTTGCGTGAGCGGGGGTGGAACTGTGCGGAATGGACGGAGGGCATGCGTGTAGGTGTCGGAGGCGCGGTTTTGGACTTCGTTTTGAAGGAATGATTCGGCAAGCGGTATGTCCTCAGTGGGGGAATCGTGCGCCCTTCACGGAGACACCGCAGCTGAATCGCTTGCGCAGGAGCATGGCCAGCTGCGCGCCGCGGTCCGTGAATATCCGGACTCTGGGATGCGACCGTGGAATTTTGCTATTCTCATGAGGCACGCAGCAAGTTCTGGAACACGACCCGCGCCACTATTGACATCCTTCGTGCGATGCAATAGGGGAAATGCTTGGCCGCAGCTCAGCAGGAGTCTCTCGCGTCCAGGAGCCCAGCAACATTGGCGTCATACCGGCAGGTATGTGTGCCAGTGCCCATGTGCTGCTTATTGTTAAACATCAATGTTGCTGATTCGAACCCAGTTCTTGATTGGCACCTGATTCATGTATGTTCTAAGTGTTGTTCTTGGCAAAAAGGCACTCCAATGGAGGAGGCGATAAGAGCCTTGTGAATTTTTCTGCTGTGGAGAAGGTGCCGCCATTTGTTGCCAGGTTTGGCTTCTGCCGGTCGCCGCGTCAACTTCCACGGTCTGCATGGCTGGTAGCTCAGACCTGCCAAGTGCATGCTTCCGGCAGGCACCGACCTCCGTTAGTTGGCAGCTGGGATGCGTGGGTGTGGTGCAGCTTGGAGCATCAGGCCCATGCGCTAGAAGCAGCACCAAGTGGAGTGGTGCATGTCGCCAGCAGACTTCTGACCACTGATGAGGCAATTCTCTTTCAAGTTGCCTGGCAACTTTGTAGTGGAGAGAAGTGGTGGCGCCTCAACCGGTTCCTGGCGGGTCCTGCTGGAAACCTTCCTGCTGCTCCGGGTTCCTTGGAGCATCAGGCGCTGGAAAAGCCGGAGGTCTTCGGCCTGAGAGTGGCCAAGGGACCTCGGCCATGTTTGGAGCGACTGAGAGAAGGTGCACGAGCCACGATGGACAAGGTCCAAATATATACGCACGCGACGTAGCAACATTGTACGTTTCACTCGTCCCCCGAGGATGGGGGGCGATTCCTTTATTTTACCTTTTTCTACAACAATATAAAAAAATGTTTTTTTTTGCTTTGTTTTTGTTTTTTTGAGCCTTTAGGAAAGGATTTTCATTTTTTTTTCAAAACTTGAAAGTAGGATATGTTTACCGATGTTTAGTGATAGTGATGGTTTATTAACTTTGTTTTGGAGCTGCTATATGCCGCTGCTGGATGCGAAATGTTTGTAACATTTTGTAACAATGGTGTGAAAAGCGTCGTGTTGGCTATTCCGAAAGACCTCAGTTTGGTGACCCATGGGAATCCTGAATATCCCTGTATGTTTGCCATGTGTAATTAGTTGTAGCCCCTTAGCAATTTTCTGGGGGTTGTGATTCTGTAAGGGGTGGCACGTGGTTTTGGGTTGGGAGATTGATTCTGTACAAGTGGTCAATTTGGTTTCAATACTATTTCTTAGTTCCCTTTCTTTTGAGGGTAGGAAAGATTGGGAATGTTTATGATTGTTTTTTGATGTTTTTTGTATGTTTGATAGTTTTAAACTCTGGTTTGGCATGGTTTGTTTGGCTATGTTTGGCCTTTCTTCTCGGTTTGCCCAAGTTGATCCCACTTTTTTCCCTTGAATTGAACATTTTGGAAAACATTGGGAAATAGATGGAAATAACCCCAGGGCACCTCCATGAATTTTTGGGGGTCATGATTCTGTAAGGGTTGGCGCTTGGTTTTGGGTTGGGAGTTTGATTCTGTACACATTGTTAATTCAGATACCAATAGTTTCGGATAGTTTCGGTAATGTTTCCTTTATGATCCTTTGAGGGATTTTGAGGGTATGAAAGAATTTGAACATGATTTTTGTTATTTTTGTTGATTATGGTTTGGAATCTGGTTTGGATATGTTTGGATGTTTGTTCATTGTCATTTGGTCTCCACCATTAAGCTTCCATCATGTTCGATCTGTTTTGTTTTCAGGATTTTGTTGCTCCGTCGGCGCCAGCTGCAGTTGAAATTGCAGATGGGATGGAGACTTGACTTGGAATATCTTGGAATTGTGCAGGGGAGGAACCTATTCATACCCATCAATACCATTCAATAATATTCAATACCTATCCAGATCCATCATCCAGAATAGTCCCAAAATGTCCCAAGCATTTCCAAGCATTGGAATACACTCCCATAATGAGTCCTTCCTGTCCCTAGGCGGTTTGAGATTTATTTGACTGACAATGGGTTATGAAAACTTCAGCGTTTTCTCATTTCAGGTGGCATCAGTTGATAATTGATGTATCTTATATTTTTTTGTTTGATCTTATTCGTTTGTTACTGTGTTTATTTATGTATATCTATGTCATGTGTAGGTTTCTGTAGGTTTCATGATCGTGTATGTCTATGTATGTCTTAATTCCTTTTGCTTACATCGCAGGATTGTGGTGGTCCATCGCCTGAAGTTGCTCCTGAACGTCCACAGGAAAATGCGAAGGAATCTTGATATGGAACTGGTGGGGGCAGCAAACAATTCCTTCTGAAGATACATTCTTGATATTTTTTTGATCATTCTTCATGCTTCTTTCTTCAGTAATGTTCAGTATGACCAAGGGATACCAAGGGAATCCAAGGGACATTCCAGGATTTGTTTGATCAACCATGATTCTCCAGTGGAGGATGGTTCCTCAAGGGGGAAAGCTTGAAGCCTTCTGTTCAAACAAAAGGAACATTTGACAATATTTGACAATATATGACCAATATTGACCAATATTGAACGATTATGAACATATATGAATATACGTATAATATATGAATATATATGACATTATATGACGTCCTGCAATACTTATGGAATTGACATCTACAAGATGGGCCCAAAACCAGCTACAAGTAGGGGCCCAATAACTCCACCAAAAAAGGGAAAAATTATTTTCCTTGCTTTAGTTCCTGCTGGTTCATATTCTGTAGAGCTCATAAGGGACATGGGTGCTGGGTGCCTGATTCTGTACCTAGAAAACCCCGAAGATATTCCAAGGTCCAATTGAATTTTCATGATGGATTTTTCTTGAATGTTCCTGGTGGTTCATATTCTGTAGAGCTCATAAG